>JAJONQ010022612.1:0-34899 GCA_036250385.1 Solanum microdontum
CCTAGCATGTGTAATTCAAGAACTGAAGAAATACATAGCTAGGGTTCTGAAATTCATGCGATAAACTGAGCAATAACATGATAACCTGATTTGGAACATTTAAATAACTAATTCATGATGATCTACTGTATTTCTAGAAACCCTAGGTCTGTTCATAATCACGGAATCAAGAATCTGACTGAATTCTAAGGACCTAATGGGCGAAAGGAACCCACTAGTGAAATCCCACATACCTGGCTGGAACTGATGGAACCTTGCTGCGTTCTTGAACTAGGGTTCTTGACCTTTTTCTCCTTTCTTGCATCTAATTTTCTAAGTTTTGATTAATGATTTTGACTAAGGTAAGTTCTAGTTATTTTTCTAGGCTTAAACTAACTAAAATCTCATGATTTAGGGTTTAAACGACGTATCTTAGGGGTTAAATGAAATAGGAAAAGACCAAAAGACCCCTGACTTAATTGCTGTCGGAGTGACTGACGGATTGGACCTACGGTCCGTCACTCAATCTACGGTCCGTCGATTGGGTCCGTAGGTCGAGTCTGCCCGATAGGGCCTCACTAAAATGAGCATAACCTTTTACTCGGAGGTGGGATTGTAGTAAACTTGGTGGCGTTGGAAAGATAATTCAATTATCTATCATATCATAGGTCATGGGACACACAATTATTTTTGTGATAAAAGTTATGACCATCTGAAGTTGATCCATCAACAATTTTCAGCTAACTGGCTGCTGATCCTCATCTATGGTCAGACCTACGGATCGTGGGTCAATTGACGGTTCGTGCTAGTCAACCGTCAATCGGGACTGAAGCTGGGCTTTTGGGGCATCGATCCATGGAAACAAACTACGGTCCGTGACCTGACCTTCGGACCGTAAGTCCGGCCATAGGTCAACACTTAGCCAAATTTTCTGACTGAGTTCTGGGGAAGTTTTCTGTCACGAACCACGGACCTGCAGGACGGACTGTCAGTCCATCTACGGTCCGTGGATGGTGCCGTGAGTGCCACTTGCAACACAATAAATCTGCAATCTGGTCTATTTTCGGATACGGGGTGTTACAATATCAATGATGGGTACAATTGCTTGCTCAATAAATCTCAACAACCATGAATAAGCTAGTTAATACCTAGTAACCCTAATCTTTTTTTATCTCATAGAATTAGGTAATAAAATCTTTGTTCAGTCTCATCTACGTACTAAACAAATCAACCTACAACCTTGCTATAATCTCTCCATCGAGAAGATTATTCAACCTGATTCAAACCTCAATTATAGGCATTTGAGAAATTTAACCACTTCTATTAATCCTTTTCAAGCACAAATTGAAGATCTAGAGTAGAATTAAGTTGAATACCTTAACCCTTAAATTAAGTTCATACTAAATAACCCAAATCAGTGGATGAACAATGATGAGTGGTAGATTTACACTCATTTGAGGAGTATATAGCTCAACAATTAGTGTCCTCAATGGTTAATTAATATGTCCTATTCTAATGATATTGTGGTTATTATCAGCTATGAAGGCTAAAAAACAAGACAAGGATAAATGTTTGAAAGAAGGGCCAAAAAAATGAAAAGAAGTCTAAATTCCATCTTGTTGATTGCTTAGTAGGAAGGACATATCGTGTAATGAGACTGACCTCACCGAGTGTGACAGTGTACAATAGTTGAATTTATTAAGGTAGATCGGTGGAAAAAAATAGAAACTACGATGACCAGAATGAGAAAGGCTAATATGTGGACCATCACTGAAGGCGATAATCTAAGGAGAAAAAGTGAAGAGTTAAATAAAAAACAGAGGTTATATTTGGTGATACGCTGAATGTGAAAGGATAAATCTAATTATCTCGCCAACTTAGGTTGAAATACCTGAAATCTAGAGCAGAAGAAAGGCAAGTTGAAGAGCAGTTGGTCACTCACCCAACGTGATTGGTGAGCCCAACTCATTTTTAATTTTGAGCTTTAAATGTTGTTTTATATATGGGTTATAGGCCATGTGATGCATGTGATTATTTTATTTCAATGGGTTGTAATATACTGATAGTATTATATTTTGTACATGAATTGATTGCTTGTGTTGTCTAAAAATTGTTAAACTAGATTGTTGAAATTGAACCCTTAAAATTTGTGGGTTTTTGTTTAATTTATATGGGTGAAGTCTGAGTAACCGAGTGTTTACCAAATAACATGATTCATCCCAATATAAACAGAGTGACGACTTTCTTAAGGGAAAATCATCAATTTGAGCAATAATTTGTGATAATTAGGGGAAGTCTAAGTACCTATAGGTAGATAAGCACATGGGTCGATTGTAATGATGCTGAAAAACTTGATATTATTGTGTATGTTCGGTTTGTCTATGAAAATTAGGCACTGGGATGAACCTCTCATGTTCGGCGGATTTGTCTTCACTTGCCAAAGAGGTTAGGCATATTGATGACTCCACGATTTGGACTCATTTAGGGCTTTATTTTAATAGATTTAGTGTCCTCAAATGCATATTTGGTGCCAATAATTGATGTAAATCCTTTATTTTCATGTATTTGGATTGAGGAAAAAAGCATGGACACTAATGAGCAAAAAGGAACAAGGCAACTGAAAGAACGAAGAAAAGAAGGCTTGAGGATCGCCTAAACCATTGGGCGAGTCGTCGAATGACCAGGGTCTCGCCTAATGTTCCAGTATGCCAAGCCCTGAAGGAGAAAATCAAGTCGACGATAGAAAGGAGCAGTCGGCGAGTCCCCGAAGAGTTCCACGATGCAGTGCTATATCGCCCAAAGTTACAGAACTTGAAGATGCTGTAAGCCAAAGAAAAAAAGCGATGGAATTGACCAAAGGGTGGACCGCCGAGTGAATTGGTGATCCCGACTTAGTGTGTCGAATGGTCCTTAGCAGCACATATTTAGCGACTTTAAATACATGTTTGAATTTTTAGTGTAGTATCAAATTTTTGTCTAAATTTCATTATTGTCCATTTTTCAAGTTAGAAAGCATAGAAGTGAGTTTTGAGACAATATTCCCTTAGCTTTGAAGATTTGAAGATTTCCATTTCTGAGAAATTGGAAGTGGGTGCTGAAGATTCTTCATCTTAGACCTTTGTAAGGACAATATTAATCTTACCCAGTTGATGGAAACACAATTTGGTAATGATTTATACCTTTTTATGATGTCTAGCTAAAACCCCAATTCTTGGGGTGTGATTATGTGATTATGGGTTGATTTAGTTGCTGGGTATTCTTAATTGATAGTTTAAATGTTGTTTAAAAGTGATTTCATTCAATAATTATGGCTCAATCTAAAGGGTTATAGTTGCAATTGCAACTCTACCTTAGTGTTTTTGGCTTGCTCGAGAGATTAGTTTTAAAACCAAGATTATTGATTTGATGGTCTGTGGGTGTTAGGTTGTTATGGGTTCAGCTCGAGAGAGTGAATCCTAAACCCTTTTCCACACATTTAGCTCGAGAGAGTGAATGGACTAAAGTGAAGGTTGTTCTTAATTGCTACTTATTGGTGTTCGAGAGAAACCAATTTGATTCGGGGTAAATTGTTCGAGAGAAAATTTATCCCCACTAAACTCTAGCTTATTCACCGATTTACAACTATTCACTATTGATTACAATTACCCATTTGTGTACCTTATCCCATAATCTAATCACATCCCAAGAACTCGTCTCTATATTTGTTATTTTCGTGTTATTTGCTGTTGTACTTGATAATTACAATCAAAATCCCCATTTTATTTGACTCTTTTGTCACCCCAAACTTGAACCATACATTTATTGGTAAATGTTTTTACCTACGATTGACTAGAGTATATTCTTACTTGCCTATTGATTCTCAAATACGTACCACTTCCTTGGGACTCGACCCCAACTCACTTAGTTGGGTTATATTACTAACTAACGATCGTTGACGCTTAGTATTGGATGAAGTGTCTTTGAAACATTATCTATCAAAATGGCGCCACTGCCGAGGAGTGGTGTTACTTGAGAATTTTTTGTTAAGTTGAATTTTGTTCTTGTTAGTCATAGTTGTACTTACTTAATTTTAGTTTTGTTTTGCTTGTTGGTGTGTTGAAGCAGATGGAGAAGGACCAAGAAAGGGACCAGAACATGGCCAAGATCATGACACAACTTGACATTTTAACTAAAAATGTCATAGGAGCTGGTGCTTGTAGTGTCAATGCCATGGGTGTTGGGTGTGCTAATCCAGATGAGTCCAAGTTTGAGGCCTTGTATAATGAAGAGGTCAATTTCCTAGCCAACCAATGTGGTGGTTATCGTTCAAACTACCCGAGGTATGGTGGTAACCAAGGTTGGAATAGGGTTGAAGGTGGGAAGGATCGTGATCGAGAATGGAGGGACCATAATCCAAATTGGAAGGATGGGGAGAAGGATAGGTATGTACCTCCCCATACCTTGGCGAGTCGCCGAAGGGTCCTACTTCGTCTTTTGTTCCAGTGTGCTACGCCCTAAAGGAAACGATCAAGTCGGCAGAAAAAAGGAGCAGTCGGCGAATCGCCAAGAAGTTCCGCGAAGCAGTACCATGTCGCCCAATGACCCAGAGCATGACGGTGCTGAAGGCTGGTGCAAGACGACGATGAACTACACCAAAGGACGAATCACCAAGTTGATCGGTGATTCTGACTAACGACGCCGAATGATCCACTGCAACAAAAATCTGTGAAAACTATAAATGCTAGTTAGAGTTGTAGTTTTTAAGTGTCGAATAATTATTATAATTTTCATATAATAGTAGTTTTTGATATTTTTGCTCTAAGCATGAGAGGGTTTTGAAAACTTGAAGATCCAAAGGGTTTCATCTTCAAGATTTGGATTTGGGTCTCTTGGATTCTTTGATTTTGGCTTGTATAAAGACTTAAATCTTCATACCCAGTTGAATGCAATCTCAATTTGGTATAAATTTCTATCTCTTATACATGTGTGGCTAAAAACCCCAATTCTTGGGGTGTGATTTAGCGAATATGGGCTAAGATAATTGTTGGGTTTTGCTTGCTGATAGTTTAATCGTAGTTTAATTGTGATTTCGTTTAGTGGTTGTGGATGAACTTAATGAGGTTGTAGTTGCAAATATAATCTCATATATGTGTTTTTGGATTGCTCGAGAGAGAGGTCGTAAAACTAAGACCATTAAATAGATAGCCAGTGCGAGTGGGTCGACATGAGGTTCAGCTCGAGAGAGTGAACCCTAGTCCCATGTCCACACACTCAGCTCGAGAGAGTGAGTGGATTAAGGCGGAGGTTGTTCTTCATGCGGCAAGTGGGTGTCCGAGAGGAACGCGCTTGAAACGGGGTAAGTTGCTCGAGAGAGAGCTTATCCCCTTTAAAGTCTAGCCTAGTGATAATTATTCTATGAATCTTCTATCGAAAGCATGTACCCAATAATTTAGTTTAACTCGTATTTCCATCACATCCCAAGGATCCCTTCTCATTTCTCGAATATAAAGCTTGGCATAATCTCCTGATGAGAATGAAGTCTTAACATGAAGGAAGTGAGCCGATTTTGTCATGGTTAATGATAACCCAATATAAATCAAATTGTCGATGGGTATGGGGTAAACTAGTAATGTAGTCCATATTCAAATCTTCAAACTCCTATGTAGGAATACTAATGTTTTGAGAAAAAAAAACCTGGTTTGTGATGCTTAATGTTTACTTGTTGACCATTCTGAAATTTAGCCTCAAATTCTGCAACATCCTTCTTAATCACATTCCACCAATAGAATTCCTTCAAGTCATTTACATTTTTGTGGGTTCCAGGTGAATAGCATATCGAGAACTATGAGTTTTATTAGAATCTAATTTCTCAACTCATCGAAATTTGGAATACTAAAACACCTTGGAATCGAAGGACACCATCTCCCCCCTAGATGAAAGTCTGAATTGATTTTATGGAAACTGTTTTCTTCAACTCAACTAGTAACGAATGAATATCTTCCTAAGCCTTCACTCGATAGAAAACATGATTTGGAACTATTATGAATGACTATACAACCTTAATTAGAATAAACCAAGCAAACACCTAACTGGGATAATCTATGGATATCACGAACTAACTCCTTCTTATAATCCTCAACATGAGCAACACTCTTCATTGATTATCGACTAATATCATCTACCACTCTATTTTCCTTTCTTAGATGATATAGGGCATTCATGTCGTAATCACTCAATAACTCAATTCATTTCATTTGGGGAAGATTTAAATCCTTTTGAGTGAACACATATTTGAAACTTTTGTGGTAGGTAAACAGATCACATGAACACCATATAGGTAATGCCTCTAAATAATTAAAGCAAACATTACCGCCACTAAAACCAAATCATGGGTTGAATAATTCTTTTAATGTTCCTTCAATTACCTTTAAGTATAAGTGATAACTCTTCCACGATGTATCAAAACACAACCAAGACCGATTCGTGAAGCATCACAAAAAACCATAAAACCATCTAGTCATTCTAGTAATGTCAAAATAAGGGCAGAAGTTTGTCTATCTTTCAACTATTGGAAACTCTTATCACAAGCTTCCATCATAGGAATTTCACCTTATTTTGAGTCAGTGTTGTAAAAGGAAAAGAATAGATGAAAATAATTCCACAAACCTTCTCTAATAACCAGCCAAACACAGGAAACTTTGTATATCGGAAGCGGACAAAGGTCTAGAAAAATTCTTAACCGCTTCAATTTTCTCTTTGGATCAACTTTGATACCCTCACTGGAAACAATATGGCCAAGGAAAGTAGCGTATATCTACTAAAACACACACTTCCTAAACTTATCATACTATTCTTGATTCTAGAGAATTTGTAACACATTTCTCCAATGCTAATCGTCACTACATGAATAAATCAAAATATCATCAATAAACACAAGCAGAAACATGTCAAGATATTTTTTAAAGACCCTATTCATCAAATCCATGAAAACCGTTGGGGAATTAGTAAATCAAAAGACTTTACAAAGAACTAATAATGACCATATCGGGCTTGATAAGCCATCTTTGGGATATCATTCTCCTTCTCCCTTAATTGGTGATAACCCAGCTGAAGGTCAATCTTAGAGAAGTAACTCATTTCTTATAGTTGATAAAACCAATCATATATACTGGGTACTAATTTTTAATGGTAACCTTATTCAATTGTTGATAGTCAATGCACATTCAGAGAGAACCATCCTTCGTCTTAACAATCAAATTTCAGAGCACCCCATGATGAGATACTAGTCAAATGAAACCCTTATCCAACAATTCCTTCAACTGATCCTTTAACTCTTTAAGTTCAATTGAGGTCAAATAATAAGGAAGAATAGAAATATGTTTTGTGTCTAGGAGAAGGTCAATACTGAAGTCTATTTCACTTTCAAGAGGAATACCAGGAAGATTATCGAGAAACACTTCTGAAAACTTATTTACAATCAAAATTAACTCAAGAGTAAGGGTTATGGAATGTATCTCTCTGACCCGAACAAGATGATAAATTAAACCCTTAGGGATCATCTTCCTCGCTTTTAGGCATAATATAAATTGACCCTTAAGAACAAAATTTCCCCTTCCCATGACAAGATAGGTTCGTTCAAAACCTTGAAAGTGACCAATCAGGTCCTACAATCTATGGAAGCATAACATGCATGAAGACAATCCATCACAAGATTAACATTAAAATCTAACATATAAAGCTCCACAGGATCAACATGAGTGACTCTATGAGAAAAAAACAGGTCAATTTCTATGAAATCTCTTAGAAACAATAGAATCACCAACAAGAGTAGACACGTGAAAGGGATTAGAAAGATTTTGAAACATACATCAAATCTCATGGCCACATAAGAAGTTATAAACAACAAGGTAACACCTAGATCAAGTAAAGGATAAACATCAAGGTGACAGACTTTCAACATACCGGTTACCACATCTGGAGAACCATTGCAATCTTGTTGAGTGTGAAGAGCATAGAACCTATTTTGTTGAGAAGCACCTAAACAAAAACAACTAGGCTGAGCATCTTGTTCATCCCTAACCTTGCTAGCTTGTAATAGACAATCCTTCATTTTGTGGCCACTCTTTCTACAACCAATGAAGTCATCAATATATACCAAACATTTGCCATCATGTTTCTTACCACACCTTGAATAAGAGGGAATAGATGATCCATTTACACCACCTCCTTGAGGTTTAGAGTTTTACACCCTATCCTTGTTTAACATAGGAGTCAGTGCATTAGAAGAACCTTGAATAGAAAATTTTGTCAAAGTTTAGGACATCCATTACCACTGAACCTATAATGGGAAAATCCACCACCACCGGTTCTTGACCTCTTAGAAGATTATTCCCTTTCCTTGAGCTTTTCCTCTTGAATGTTTTGGGCATGTACCATCAAATGGGATATATCCATATTCTCAATAAAAATGGTGGTACAATACTCTTGGACAATTAAGTTGAAAACACCCAACACAAACTTACTCATCCTTGCTCTAGAGTTGGCAACCCTCGTTGGAGCATAATTACCCAATTGAGTGAACATCAAATCATAGTCCTTCACAGACATATTTCCTTAAAGGTGATTAATGAACTCAAGCACTTTCGTGTCTCTCATTTAAAGAGGAAAGAAATGATCAAGTAATGCTCCATTACATTTCTCCCAATCAAGTGTACCCTCATCAATCGGCCCTTCACATTTACATTTTTCAAACAAACTTAAGCAACACCCTTAAGTAGATAAACGGCCAATTTTTCCTTATCCACCAATGGCCTCCTGAGGATCCTCATTCACCTTGGAAACATGGAATTCCAGAGGATTTATTTTAGTGAAGTCCCTTATCCTTGTCAATGATGTACCCACATTTGGGTTCATGGGAGCAATAACTTCTTTATTTGGTTGAGATTTCATAGCTTGAACAAACACTGGGAATGAGGTTTACCATTCGACATGAGTAACTTGCTCAGCCAAAGGGTCAAACATAATTGGAGGAACCGCGGGCTCCACATTCTCATTTCCTACATTCCTTCTCACATAATCTCTTCGAGGGGTTATATCCTAAAAAAGAATCAAACATATTTAAGGAGAATAATATGTATACAAATAGACTCCATTACACAACTTTAGAGTAATGAAAAAAATAAAGTTTCCTTATTCTTTGTAACCTCCTATTCATAAACGTGGTGCACTTAACATTAATAAATATGACTCTACTCAATGTGGCTTGTCAGATATCGTAGACCCTTTTCCAAAACAATATGCATTAAATGCCATGTTTTTCATGACCCAAAAAACACTCTTGACGTGACGTGGCGTATAAGACCTCGAAAGGCTCTACACAAGCCACATGACATACATGTACACAATATAATAGAAAAATGATAAATAATTATAGAAATTCCATATCAATAAAATATTTTGACATAAAGTAGAAGTCTAATCCTGGTCTCGATAAGCCATTGTAAGCATCTCAAGAATTTGTCATGACATACCCCTATACCACGTAAAACGTTCCAAAACAAAAGAGATACGAAAGCAAATTAAATATTACATGGTCCTCAAAACATGAGAAATCACCAACTCTTGAATTTTGAATGGTCAAACTAGCTAGTCACGAGTAGTAGGACAAAGATCATCAGACCCTACATTAGTGAAACAATGTAGGCACAAGTATGCATTAGAACATGGAATTTACTAAGTATGACAGACATACAATAAAATTTTAAACATAATCAATAAAGGATATAATCAAAAACATGATATGTGTGACCAAGATAACCATTGTAAAATCATTTAAAGAAGAATTGTAAATCATGAACATGGTCAATACATCTTAAAACATATGGAAATCTTCCAAAAAACATTGAATGTAACTTAGTTCATTTTGTGAGATATTAAATTTAACAGATAACCATTCAAGCTATAACATGGAATCTGATGTAACTCCCATATCGAGAATGGAGTCTACTTTTCGAGGTATATCTCCATATCATATCATATGCAATATGTTGATCCATTAGTAAGGCCATTCAAGTCAAACTTTATGGGGGCATGACGTTTGGGACTAGAGGTTGCTACAAGAGATTACCCTATTTGAGCATCCACCTTAAGGTTCTCTCAATACAAGGTTAAATCCCAAAAGAATAGTCATTTTCATAAACATAACATCTTACATGAAAAATCATAATTTAGTTATTAATCAAAGCTTAAAATATCATATAGTAGTTCATTAATTCTTCTATCAAACATATGTGAGAAAACCCTTCACCACACCCTGATTCCTTAATACATGAGAAAATCCTTTCACAATTTCATTGATTCTCATATTAAACCAACCTAGACTGGAACACCCAGTATCCTAAAAAGGCTAAACCAGCAGATTCTAATAAGTAGCAGGTGCCACCTACGGACCATAGGGTCAGCCACGGACCATAGGTGGGGTCCGTGGTTGGCCACGTGCTATCCCCTCATGGAACCCCAGAAAAATCCAGCTAAGTACGAACCCACGCCAGAACCTACACACCGTAGGTCAGACCACGGTCTGTGGTCCAGGCCGTGGTTTGGACCCCCCAGATTTGAGTCTTTCAGGCCAATCGATGACTGACTAGGACGGGTCGTAGGTCAGTCGATGGTTCATCGATCAGGCCCGTCGCTAGCCTTGACAGCATTTAAGTTGGGGTCATTTGGTCTTTTCCCCTAGCGATGGACCCCTAAACTACGCTGTTTTGGTCAGTTTTAGCCTAGTAACTTGATCAAAACTTAACCCAAGTGATTCATTCACCAAAAATTTGATAAAACTAAAGAAAAATAAGAAGAAACATTCGACCATACCCTTTCCAAGAATGTAGAAGGTTTTCTTTAGTTCCAGCATCGAAATCGAATGATTTCTCCATGGAATTCGTCACTAGGAATGTTGGATTTCACTAGTGGGTTCTTTTAACCCACTAGGTCCCTAGAATTCAGTTAGATTCTTGATTCCCTTTATTATGTTTAGACTTAGGGTTTCTAGAACTACAGATTATTGTTTTGATTTAGTTGATAGATTAATCCTAATCAGAATACTACATTTTCGTAGATTTGTTGCTTAATTCTTGCATGAAATTCATAACCTAGTTGTGTAGATTTGTCAAGTTCATGAACTACACTTGCTAGGTCTGTTTAAACAGATATACATGCAATAGCTCTAAAATGTTTCATTATTAGTAGTAAATGTTGCATTTTTATTTAGCATGTCAGAATCTTGAGCTATCTAGTTTATTTGCAGTTATGTTGTTTATACACATTCTATTTGGGAGTAGGCTTAGACTGAGTGGACTAGGGTTTAACATACGCATATAGTCCCAGAACTACGTGCCCCGTAGGTTTATAAGTCCCCTCCGTGGGTAATACACTAGTGATCACGCTAGTCATTCCTCTATATCCTTGGTATCAGAGCATTAGGATCAAGAGTCCTAGTATGTCTGAAAATCAATATTAAGTAGGGCCCTTTTTATGGGTTTGAAGTGCACCACATCTTTTGAGAGGGGAGGCTACGAAGTGTTTTAGAAAAACTTCACTTTCTTGTTATTCTTATCGTGTGTGGGTATGATCTACCTTCAAACTCGTCATTATGCATTTTAGATCATTCCTCTTCGTAGAGCTAACGCCGGGAATGCTAACACAGCTCCTCCAGTACCAAGTTAAGAGGTTTTAAATGAAGAGTTTCGGAATGCGATTCAGCTTTTGGCTCAGATAGTGACTAACCAGAATAACCAGCAGGCCCCAGTTCCTACTAATGCTAATAATGGGTCAGCTATAGCCAGGGTCTGTGATTTTGTTAGAATGAATCCTCCAGCGTTTATAGGGTCGCAAGTTGGTGAAGATCCCCATAATTTCATTGATAAGGTTAAGAAAATCTTTGGAGTGATGCAGGTAATGGAAATGATAGTGTAGAATTGGTATCCTATCAACTTTAAGACATGGCTCACATATGGTTTACGCAGTGGATGGAAAATAGGTGTGAGAATGTAGTTCGTATGACTTGGGAGTGTTTTACTAGAGCTTTTCTACATGTTCTTTCCACGAGAGTTGAAGGAGGTGAAGGCTCAGGTGTTTATGAATTTGAGGCAAGGTTCTATGTCAGTCCAAGAATACAGACTCAAGTTCACCCAACTCACCATGTATGCTCCACATATGGTTTCTGATTTGAGCGCGCATATGTATAAGTTTCTGTATGGAGTGTCTGACTTGGTAAAACCATAGTGCAGAAATGCGATGTTGTTAGATGAGATGAACATATATAGGCTCATGACTCATGCTCAACAGGTTGAGGGAGATAAGCTTAGGGAAATAGCTTAGGACAACAAGAATGCTAGAAAAGGTAACTATGAGTACTCTTAGTCAAAATCGGGTGGTGGAAATCCCTCGCAGTTTTAGATGAAATTTTCAGCCCCAGCACCATCGACAGCTGGTGCTCTATCCCCAGGTTTAGATAAGATCAGAAATGTAGGGCATCAGGCTCTAATTCTCAGGGGAGTGTTTCAGGTAGCAGAACCTACCCAACTTGTCCAAAATATGGTAAGAACTATCTGGGCGAGTGTCTTGCAAGGAAAGAAGGGTGTTTTGGATGTAATTAGTTTGGCCATAGGGGCCATAGGTTGAGGGATTGCCCTTCTTCTAAAAAAGGGGAGGGTGGTAATAATAGTAGGGCTCAGTCTACAGGTTCAGCAGGTCGCCCAACTCAGCAGGTTGCTTCATCTGGTATAGGTGGTGGTTAGTGCCAGAACAAGTTGTATTCTCTTCAGGGTCGCCAGAATAGGGAAGATTCTCCCGACGTGGTCACTGTTATGTTGTGATTATTTCACTGAGATGTTTATGCCTTGTTAGATGCAGGATCTACTATTTTTTTGTAACTCCATATATAATAAACTTCAGTGTCTGTCCAGAAACTCTCTCAGAACCCTTCTCAGTCTCTACTCCAGTAGGTGTCCCAGTTATAGCTAGACGGGTATACAAAAATAGCCCTGTCACAGACTCTCAAAAACTCACCTCAGCAGAACTTGTAGAGTTAGAAATGGTAGACTTTGATATAATTCTAGGCATGGATTGGTTACATTCTTGTTATGCCTCAGTCGATAGTAGAACTAGAGTTGTTCGGTTTCACTTTCCTATCGAGCATGTCTTAGAAAGGAAGGGTAGTAGCCTAATGCCTATGGGTTGATTCATTTTCTATCTTAAGGCCAGAAAGATGATCTCTAAAGGTTATCTCTACCATCTACTTCGGGTTAAGGATACAAGCTCTGAAACCCCAACTCTTGAGTCAGTTCCAATAGTGAATGAGTTCCCAGAAGTGTTTCTAGAAGATCTTCATGGAGTTCCTCCCAAATAGGAAATCGACTTTGGAATTGATCTCCTTCCAGATACCCAGCCCATTTCTATTCCTCCTTACAGAATGGTTGAAGCCGAGCTTAAGGAATTGTAAGATCAGTTAAAAGACCTTCTAGATAAGGGCTTCATTAGACCTAGTATTTCGCCATGGGATTCTCCAATATTGTTCATGAAAAATAAATATGGTTCTCTCACGATGTGCAATGACTATCGTCAGTTGAACAAGGTCACCATCAAGAATAAGTACCATATCCATAAGATTGATGACTTGTTCGACCAACTTCAGGGTGCTAGTCATTTTCAAAAATAGACCTCAGATCCGATTATCATCAGCTCAGAGTTAGAGATAGTGAAATCCAGAAAGGGCCTTTAGAACTCGGTATGGTCATTATGAATTCATGTTATGTCACTTGGACTAACCAATGCTCCAACAACTTTTATGGATTTGATGAATAGGGTGTTCAAGCAGTATTTTGACATGTTCGTTATCATCTTCATTGAAGATATCCTCATTTACTCTAGGAATGAAGAAGAACATGTGACTCATTTGAGGATTGTCCTGCAAACTCAAGGATAGCCAGTTATTCGCTAAGTTTAGTAAATGTGAATTTTGGTTGCAATATATTGCTTTCCTTGGTCATACAGTGTCTACCGAAGGGATTCGAACAGATTCTCAGAAAATAGAGGCAGTGAAGCAATGGCCTAGACCCACCTCTCCTACAAATATCAAAAGTTTCTTGGGTTTATCCGGTTACAATAGAAGGTTTATGCAAGGATTTTCATCCATAACATCTCCATTGACTAAGCTGACTCAAAAAAAGGTTAAGTTTCAGTTGTCAGATGAGTGCGAGAAGAGCTTCGCAGAATTGAAAACTAGGTTGAGTACATCTCTTGTTTTGACTCTACCAGAGGGTTCAGGCGGTTATGTGATCTATTGTGATGCATCCAGAGTCAGCCTATGTTGTGTGTTGATGCAACGAGGTAAGGTTATAGCTTATGCTTCTAGACAGCTTAAGGTGTATTATAAGAACTATCCAACTCATGACCTCGAGCTGGAAGCCATATTATTTGCCCTAACGATTTGGAGACATTACTTGTATGGTGTGCACGTAGATGTGTTCATAGACCATAAGAGCCTTCAGTATGTGTTCACCTAGAAAGAGTTGAATCTTCGCCAGAGGAGATGGCTAGAATTCCTCAAGCACTATGATATGTATGTGTCTTATCATCCCGGTAAGGCCATTGTAGTAGTTGATGCTCTAAGCAGATTATCTCTGGGCAGGGTAGCACATGTCGAGGAAGAAAGGAAAGAATTAGTAAAGATGTTCACTGGCTTGCTCATTTAGGAGTTGGTCTTAATGACTCGTTAGATGGGGGAGTAATAGTCCAGAATAGATTTGAATCTTCATTAGTAGCGAAGGTTAAGGAAAAATAGGATAGTGATCCTTTATTGCTTCAATTGAAGGGTGCAGTTCACCAGCCGAAAGTAGAGGTTTTCTCCCAAGGGGGAGATAGTGTTTTACGTTATCAGGGTCGTTTATGTGTTCCTAAGGTGGGTGAGTTGAGGCACCAGATCCTTACAAAAGCCCATAACTCCAAGTATTCTATTCATCCAGGTGCCACTAAGATGTACTGTGATCTGCGGGAAGTCTTTTGGTGGAATGGCATGAAGAAGGATATAGAAGATTTTGTGGCTAAGTGCTCGAATTGTCAACAGGTAAATAGACCATTAGAAATATGGAGGTATGACTCAAGATATTAACATTCCTACATTGAAGTGGGAAATGATCAACATGTATTTCATCATAGGTTTATCTCGTACCCGCAGAAAGCATGATTCCATTTGGGTAATAATAGACAGAGTTACTATGTCCGCTCACTTTTGGCTGTTAAGAATACAGATTCGGCGGAGGACTACGTCAAACTTTACATTAATGAGATAGTCAAGTTGCATGGATTTCCTTTGTCTATCATCTCAGATAGAGGTCCTCAGTTTACCTCTCATTTCTGGAAGTCGTTTCAAAAAGGTCTTGGTACCCAGGTTAATCTTAGCACAACATTTCATCCACAAACGGATGGAAACGCAGAACGTACTATTGAGATCTTAGAGGAAATGTTGAGAGATTGTGTGATCGATTTCAAGGACAGTTGGAATGATCACCTTCCTCTTATAGAGTTCACCTACAATAATAGTTACCATTCTAGTATTCAGATGGCCCATTATGAGGCATTGTATGGGCATAGATGTAGATCTCTAGTAAGTTGGTTTGAGGTAGGTGAAGCAACCTTGATACAGCCAAATTCGATTCATGAGGCTATGGAAAAAGTTCAACGCATCAGAGATAGACTTAAAACAGCCCAGAGTCGCCAGAAGTCCTATGCAAATGTAAGGAGAAGGGATTTGGAGTTCCAAATTGATGATTGATTTTTCCTAAAAGTGTCACCTATGAAGGGGCTGATGATATTTGGCAAGAAAGGGAAGCTCAGTCCAAGGTATGTAGGTCCTTACAAGATTCTAAAAAGGGTTGGTAATGTGTCATATGAGTTATAATTGCCAGAAGAACTACCATCAGTCTATTTGGTATTCCACATTTCCTTATTGAAGAAGAGTGTGGGTGATCCAGCATCTATAGTACCATTGGAAAGTGTGGCTATGAAAGATAGTCTCACTTATGAGGATGTGCCTGTTGAGATTCTTGATCGTCAGGTTCGAAGGTTGAGAAACAAAGAGGTCACTTCAGTTAAAGTTTTGTGGACGAGTCAGCCCGTTGAGGGAGCTACTTCGAAAGAAGAAGCAACTATGAAGGCCAATAACCCTCATCTCTTTCCCTTCAATTCAATTCCAGCTTGAGGTAATAGTTCCTCTCAAGTCTCTAAGTTTACTCTTGCAGGAATTCAGTCTTTGTGTCATGTTCCTTCAGTTATACTCGCATTTTCAGCATATTTACATGATCCTAGAACTCAGTTCAATCAGAAGTCAGCTTTTGTACTTAGTGGTAGGAATTGCAGCTCTTTTCCTCCTTTTTCAGCTAATTTAGGCTTCATTCGAGGATGAATGTTCCCAAACGGGAGATAATGTAACACCATGTATCCTAAAAGGGCTAAACCAACAGATTTTTAGAAGTTGTAGGTGCCACCGATTGGTGCCACCTACGGATCATAGGGTCCGTGGTTGGCCACCTATAACCCCCCTCATGGAACCCCAGAAAAATCTAGCTAAGTCTAGACCCACGCCAGGACCTACGGAATGTAGGTCAGACCACGATCCATGGTCCAGGCCGTGGTTTAAGACCCCCAGATCCTAGTCTTTGAGGCCAATCGATGACTTACCTGGACGGGCCGTAGGTCAGTCGGTTAGTCGGTCAGGCCGACCGCTGGCCCAAACAACTTTTAAGTTCGGGACATTTTTGTCTTTTCCCCTATGCAATAGACCCCTAAACTACATAGTTTTTATCAGTTTTAGCCTAGTAACTTAATCAACACTTAGCCTAAGTGATTCATTCACAAAAAATTCGATCAAACTAGAGCAAAAGAAAAAGAAACAGTCGACCAAACGCTATCCAAGAATGCAACGAGTTTTCTTCTGTTCTAGCCCCCAAAATCTAAAGATTTTTCTTCAAGGAGTTCATCACCAGGTATGTGGAATTTCACTAGTGAGTTCCTTTCACCCATTAGGTCCCTAGAATTCAGTTACATTCTTGATTCCCTTCATTATGTTTCGACTTAGGGTTTCTAGAACTTTTGATTATTGTTATTATTTAGTTGATAGACTAATCCTATTCATAATACTACATTTTTGTAACTATGTTGCTGAATTTGTCACGACCCTAGCCTACACCCTGAACGTAGCACGGCTTACAAGACTCTGAAAAGCCTCACACAAGCCTCATAGAATTCATAACATAAGAAATAAGAAAATGGTACAGAATTTAAAACATTTTCCATAAAATTGAAGTCTTTATTTAAAAACGGTGGAAGTCTAACTTTGTCTCACATGGCCATCTAATACAACTTTAGAATCAAAGATAGGGTCACAGCCCTTTAACCTAGTCCGAAACATAAAATGACATAAAAGTAACTAGGAATGAGCAACTCTCGTCCTCGAACCATAAGGACTCACCAACTAGCTTTGGAGAGAATCAATCCAAGCTTTGAACACTAGAAGTCACCTTAAGATCCCGAACCTACACTTTGTAAAAATGTAGAAGAAATATGGGTTAGCACAAAAATGTGCTAAGTATGATAGTCATGCAAAAATCATACTAAAAAGGACATTTTGGTTGAAAACTATGCATTTCTGTCAAGTTTGAGAATCATCATGCAGCTTTAGTATAAACACATAAAACAAAAGCATATTCATCATGTAATTCATTATAACACATTAGAATCATCATCAAAGTAACCCTAAGTTATACTTGTGCAATGTAGGAATGGCATCCCATAATACCATCCATACTAAGTACCACTTTGAGGCCACCATAACATTATTACCATTCTTCATTCTCATCACCTCGGGTTGGGTTGGGTTGGGGTGTGGAAATGAGGTGAAATGTTGAACATGCCTAATGTGCTTTGTGAGTAATTGCATGTTTTATCTAATGTTGTTGTGATGAGCATGATATGACTTGGAGAAGGTAGTTCCTCTAATGAAGTGAGAAATGTTGTTGTGTGGTGCATAATGAGTTTGTAGATGTAGTTCCTACTTGCTTGTGCTGCATTGATCTTATTGATGTGGAGTTGATGTTTCCTCCTATGATTATGTATTTATATTGATGTGTCATGCATGATGGGTTGCTAGTCTTGAGTCGTTTTCCCTTAAAGTGTTTTAAAGTGTCATTCGAGGACTAATGTTCCTAAGTGTTGGATAATGTAACGACTCAGAAAATGATAGGTTGAACTAGAGCCTCATTGTGTGGGTTAGTGTGACCTTAATTTGATGTCTAGGCTATTTTAGAACTAATGTGAGCAAGGAAGAAGCCTAGGGTTCAAGCAAGGGCCTTAACTAGTAAGTTTGAGTGAAAGAAACCTTGTTCTTTGGTGGATCTTTTGGCGATAGGGTTATTTGATCGCCCAAGGGGTTGGGCGAGTTGCCCTTGGGCTGTTGTTCTCGCCTAGTGAGCTGCCCTTTTGGCCTAGGTGCTAGACCAAAGGGAGAGATAACTACAAGCTCGCCAATCAACTTGGCGTGTCGACCATTTCCCCTCTAATCCACCATTTGGATTGCCCAAATTGGTAAGCTCACTGGAAATTTGGGCGAGCCAAGTGTTCACTGGGCGAGTCGCCTATTGCACATGGCGAGCCTAAGTGTCCAAAGGGCGAACTTAGATGGGCAAGGGGAAGATTTTTAAGTTGTAACACACTTATGAGTGATGGTGATTATGTGAAAGGCTATTCTCACATACACACAAACACACATGAACGAAGAATGAATGAAGTTCAATGATAATGTTAATGATGAAGTACTTATTAAAAGGCTATTCTCAATTGTACTCTAAAGAATGTTAATGACTTGTTGTGAAAGGACTTTCTCACAATAATGGGGTTCTTATTTGAAAGGCTATTCTCCTCTTTGAATCTATGAGTGTTCCAATGAATGAATGAATGTTGGGTTGGGATGGATGCTAATCTGGGAGTTGACGCAGGGTATCTAGTAACAATCCCTTATCCCATAATGAACTAATGTAAAGAATGTAATGAACTCCATGGGGATTAATGCGAAGCATCGAGGAGATATGGCTTGAGATGGGTGCTAATCTGAGAGTTGAGGTGGGGTACTTAGTAGCAATCTCTTGAGATGGATGCTCATCCGTGAGTGAGGTGGGGTATCTAGTTGAAATCTCCATATCCCATAACAACGTGCCCACATAGGTCTAGCTAGTGGATCCACTTAAGCTAAAGAACAATGGTCCTACCTTAGGACAGTAGGAATCCCTTATCTGGTGAGGGTGACACCAGGATTCCATGTCAAGCTCTCATGGTCTATGTCGGTTAAGGCCTACCCCCACAAATAATGTTAATGAACTGTGGAATTCTTAAGGATGCACTACTTAGTGTGGGTGGTGGAATGGGACGCCATGTATGCATTACACAAGTAGGCATTTGAGGGAGGTCATGGTGTGTTCCATATAATGTTAATGAAATGAATGGGCTCTTATAATGACATTTATGAGAGTGGTGATTAAATGTTTAATGAATGAAGGTGCTCTTAATGTAATGAAGCTAATGAAGAATGTTGACTCTTATATGTTTAAATGTAAAGATGCATGGTATACTTGGATGGTATTATGAGTTACGTCCTTGTTATGACGTGTTGAATATGAATGTGCCTTGTCTATGGTGACTTCAAAGGAGCACTTAGTATTAGTAGTAGTATGGGATGCTACTTGCACATTGCACAAGTACGACTTATAGTTGTCTTAGATGTTGGTCTTAATATGATAATGTGATTCATGTGATGTTTATGTTTTTTATATGCTTTATTGTGTAAAGGTGGAAAGGATGAATGGTAAGTTCACTTTTGGTGACCTTAATGTGGTACCTTGGTGTGGATGGTGGTATGGGACGCTATCCATACATTGCACTAGGTATAGCATAAGGGTTACTTGAGGTGAAGGCTTAAAGAAAAGGTAATTGGGTTATGTGGTTGATTATGTTCTAATGTGGATAATTGACTTGTATGTTGGTTGTGACTTGGATTATGGCTCTTTTTCTCATATTCATGAAGTTTTACCAAAATGGCATAAAAGCATGACTTTCAAATCAAATTCCCCTTTTAAGCATGTTTCTGCATGGCTATAATACTTAGTACTTAATTGTGCTAACCCATTCTTCTTCTATGTTTTACTTCTAGTGCAGTTTGTGGTAATTGAGTTACTCTCTCTCTCTAGTTGGAGCTTGGACTAGACTTCTTCTGAGACATCTTTTGGTATGTCCTCATAGATCGAGGACAAGGAATTTTAATCATTCTAGTTCTTTTATGTTTTAAGACTATTGTTAAGACTTCGATTGTAAAGGGCCGTGTCCCTATCTTTTTTAAAGTTTTGTCTAAGATGGCCATGTGAGACTTTGGTATTCCGCTGCTTATAAATAAGTTTTTAGATTGTTGGCTTTATTAAAGGAAAGTTTTAATTCCGCACTATTTTCAAGTATCTTATGCAATGAATGAGCTATGAGGCTTGTATAAGACCCCTTCGGTATCAAGTACGCCGTGTCGCTTCCGGGGTATAATCTCGGGTCACATGTATATGTCAAAAATGACCCTTAATTTGTTAATATAATAAAGGTTTTTCCTCATTATCTCACAATATGCATTACTATTGCCCAGGTTTCATATTATTTGCATAAACTTATTAGGAATTGAACCATAGTTATTGTTATTGTTATAGTATACAATTACCAAGAATTAATGTAATGATCAACCAAGCAGTAGGTGACATCTAAATGGAACTGTTCACAACTAGATATTCTAAACCGATATTTTGATTGATAACATATTGAAAACTCATAGGATAATTTTTTGAGCATTTGAACTCACAAATAGCCACAAATAATAATAAAGATGACGTTACATTCCTAACAATCAAGAGGCATAAGGCATGTTGCCAAAAACATTTTTCAAAAGAGATAGTCTACTACAATTAATTGAAAGAAGCCAAAAAGAGAGTTCTCACTACAATTAATAGCTTAATTGACGCTAAATATATATTTTCAGAGGCAATTTGTACTCTCTATAAATTTCCCTAAAATTCTATAGCGGCATTGAATCTAATAACAATTAATTAATATCGGTAAATGCTCTAGCACTCTTCATTAATGTACATCTTTATTATCGATAAAAAATATATTTGTTATAGTATATTTTGGGCATCTATTAGTTTCAAAAAATCTTGATGTCTTGTTATGCCCAAAAACAAGAGAGGAAGAAATATCGCCAATTAGTCAACTTGAGATAAAATAAATGGACTAATTGTCTCTATACTAACATTCTAAGAAGAGTGCAATGTCATAAAAATGTTTGTACCTAAGTATAACACATTAGATTCAAAAAAATAAAAATTACAGGTTTCCTAGATCTAGCGCCAGTAACGACGGAACCACCGACGGTCCGTCGGTCGAACCACTGACTGTAGGTGGGGGCCCTAAGTGGCAAGTTTTACTAAGTTAAAAGGTTGAGTCCTTGTATCATTTTTACGGTTCACCAGGAAAACCTATCGTTCAACATACGAGTCGTAGGTAGGTCTTGTATATGAGTCCCAAACATAGTGAAATTTTGAAGGTCAAGGTTGGGACCTACGGTTGGGATGTATGGCTCGTAAGTGGACTGATAATCCTTACATGGGGTCCTATCGTTGGGGTCCAAAAGTGAAGTCTCTAAACCGCACCAAAGGATGACTAGGACGGTACGTAGTTGGACCTACAAACCGTAGGTCCAATCTTCGATGGAGTCCAGAAATTATTTTTAAAGCTGATTTTGGGTCTTTTCATAATTATTTTAACCCAATACTATATCGTTTACCCTCTTCCCTAGGCCCTACATAAACATTTTTTACCCCCAAACCACCCAATTCAATTCACTATCCTAAATTTCTAGAAGTTGATCAAGTTCACCCTCTCGAATATTTCAGTCTCTAAAGAAGAAGAAGTAGAAGAAAAAGAGCTAGGGTTCCATTCAAGTGTCAATTCACACCATTGCTTTTGGTTTTTTTTTTAACTCCAAGGTATGATTGTCTTTACCTATGGAGCTCTTTCCTCACAAGGATCCTAAAACACCCAACTTTATAAAGTCAGATCCCCAATAAAATTAGGGTTTTATTCCATTTCCATGAGTTCCTTTCAGTTATGATCCAATTGATTGATTTATGTATTTTTATGCATGAATTGAAGAAATTGTATGTTTTAGGTTGAATTCCCCATGAACTCATGTTTGACCCATGATATCTAGAGTATGATTATATGATGTGGGTTTTGAACTATCAAAGATGAATTTATGAAGATATGCATTTTCTTTATGAAATAGATTAAAATGATTTAAGTTGCTTTGAGAGTAAATCATCAATGTTTTAGGGTCCTCCTCAAGGACTCTTGGTTGGTCCTTGGGGGGTCGTACCTTGACGTTTAACCCCTAAACCCCTCAACCTAAACTCGGGAAACCATTTTACAACATAAAACCCCACATCAAACTCAATAATTCACACGTAAGGCTCTAGTTTCACCTACTAGTTTTTCGAGTCGTAACATTATCTCCCCCTTGGGAACATTCATCCTCGAATGGCACTTTAAATACCTTACGGAAAAAAAGACTCAAGACCATCAGCCCATCATGCATGAAACATCATAACAATTCACAAAACAAGGAGGAAACATCAACTCCATCTCAATATACTCAATGCAACACAAGGAAGTAGGAACTACATCTACAAACCCATTATGCATGAAAACTTCAGCATTTCTCATATCATTGGAGGAATTACCTTCTCCAACTCAAAGCATGATCTTCATAACATCATGAATAAAATTATGTAATTACTCTCAAAAGCACATTTAAGTATGTTCAACAATTCATCTCATGAAGCATATAGGAAACTCATACTAAGTGCACATCAGCATGAGGAATGAAAATCATAAAACCTCATTTTCTCATTAAACATAAATTCATCATGAACATGCATAACATAAGGAGACCATGGAAACACATAATCACACATGACTCAAAAACATGAAACAAGCCACAAGGAACTCTTGGTCTCAACCTTGAATTGGAATAGAAGGAAGGGATAAGTATATCGGAACTCTCAACAACCTTACCTTCTAAACATACCATATCCCCCTTGGGAGTAACCCATACAAAGGTTAACATAAAAATTACATAGGGACCTTAATAAAACATTCCCAACCATAAGGAACTATCAATATACCGGTGTCTTCATCCGGAAGGGCTCCTTTGTCCTCTCTAGACCGGAGTGTATAGAAACAACCATAATTTGGAGGAATAGGAACCGTACCATTAAGAGAAGCTTGTTTGGCCTCCTTTCACTTTATGATCAATCTTTCCAAAACCATAACACCCATTTGTACTGGCTAGGCATTTCCCATTGTGCATCTTTCCACAATTGTTGCGAGTAGGTCTAGGAAATGGAGGTCCACTACATTTCTCTTGGTTAACCCTAGGAGTGCTTGAAGAATCTTGGTAGGAAGATCTCTTTTTGAACCTTGGTTGACCTTGCTCATCGGACCTAGCTCTTTTCATCTCCCTATTCTTTTTCTTAAGTTTAGACTCCTCAGTTTGTTGAGCATACACCATAAACCGAGAGATATTCAGGTCATCGTGGAGCATTGTTGTACGACATTCTTCCTCAACTAAGTCGGACACACCCATCGCAAATCTACTCATCTCATCCCTCGGATTCGACACCTAAGACGGAGCATACTTAGACAATAGGGTAAATTTCAAGGAATATTCTTGCACACTCATGCTACCTTGTCTAAGGTTGATAAATTCTTCCATCTCAACTTTCCTCTTCTCACAGGAAAAGAACCTATCAAGGAATGCTTTCTTGAATAGTTCCCAATATATGGGACCCGCTCCTACCGATCTATTACTCTTCCATTGAGTAAACCAAACTTGGGCAACATCCTTCAATTAGTAAGCGACTAGCTATGCTTTTTCTACCGAAGTCACCCCCATAACATCAACTACCTTATACACCTCATCCACAAACTCTTGAGGATACTCTCCCACCTTAGAACCAAGAAACACCGGAGGGTTCATCCTAACGAAATCCCTCAACCTAGAAGTCGTAGTGCTCACATTAGGGTTCACATGTGTCCCACCATCCATATTAACTTTGGCCGTCATAGCTTGGAATTGAGTAGTCACGGCTAGAGCCATCATTAGAAGAGTCGACCTAACTTCTTCATCCGACAAAGCCGGAGGGTTAATTGGATCTTGATTGCCTTGAGGAACTTGATTCTCTAAAGGAACTCCTTGATTCACATTCTCCTCTTCCAGCCTTCTAGCATTCTCCCTTCGTGTATTCATTTCCTAAAGACACAAGAGAAGGGTTAGGAAAGGGACATTTATAGAGCTAAACTTATGGCACGACTTAAGAATAATGAAAGAAGTGTAGTTTCCTAACATATTATAACCTCTCATTGATAAATGTGGCACGCTTCACACTATGAACAAGACTCTACAGGACGTGGCTTGTGAGACATCATCCTAAAAAACATCCCAACATCTTATGCTCTGATACCATGTTTATCACGACCCGAGCCTACACCTCAGATGTAACACAACGTACAAGACTCTGAAAAGCCTCATACAAGCCTCATATCATTCATAACATAAGATTAAGAAAATGGTACGGAATTTAAAACATTTTCCATAAAATTGAAGTCTTTATTTAAAAACAGCGGAAGTCTAACTTTGTCTCACATGGCCATCTAATACAACTTTAGAATCAAAGATAGGGTCACAGCCATTTAACATAGTCCGAAATGTAAAATGACATAAAAGTAACTAGGAAATGAGAAACTCTCATCCTCGATCCATAAGGACTCACCAACTAGCTTTGGAGAGAATCAATCCAAGCTTTGAACACTAGAAGTCAACTTAAGATCCAGAACCTACACTTTGTAAAAATGTAGAAGAAATATGGGTTAGCACAAAAATGTACTAAGTATGATAGTCATGCAAAAATCATACTAAAAGGACATTTTGGTTGAAAACCATGCATTTCTGTCAAGTTTGAGAAT
Organism: Solanum microdontum; assembly: GCA_036250385.1. NCBI lineage: Eukaryota > Viridiplantae > Streptophyta > Magnoliopsida > Solanales > Solanaceae > Solanum > Solanum microdontum. Next base: position 25,117 of record JAJONQ010022612.1, read on the forward strand.
CATCATGCATCTTTAGTATAAACACATAAAACAAAAGCATATTCATCATGTAAGTCATTATAACACATTAGAATCATCATCAAAGTAACACTAAGTTATACTTGTGCAATGTAAGAATGGCATCCCATAATACCATTCATTCTAAGTACCACTTTGAGGCCACCATAACATTATTACCATTCTTCATTCTCATCTTTAGTTGATACTTATAGATAAGGAACATTCACAATTAGTAAATCATGACAACAAAAGCATCTCAAAATAACATTTCCAAGTTAAGCATTCATCATTACATTAAGCCTTTAAGTCAACATTCTCATTAGCATCATTAGGAACACATTCATTTCATTATACATTAAGACATTAGAGAAACACACCATAGCCCTCTCAAATCCTACTCATGCATTGCATGAATAGCATCCCATACTACCACCCACTAGTCGTAGAACCTCTTGAGTAACCATAGCACGTAACTCACATGATGGGAATAAGCATTAACCGATATACACCATGCATGTGAGCAAACTGTGGTATCCGGTGTCTGTCCCACACCGTAAAGGGTTGGTCTACTTGCCTAAGGTAGGACTGGTAACATTTTATCTTAGGTGGATCCACTAGCTAATAACCTATGTAGACACATAGTTATGGGATAAGGAAGGTTTACATAGAAACGCTTCCACCTTACCATATCCACTCGGTTCTAAGCTTTAAATTCCCATAGAGTTGTTCATTCCTTTAACATTATTACACATCATAGGGATGCCATTGGCCTACCGACCCAAGGTACGTTATTTCACACATGAAAGGGTCCTATTAGTCTACCAATTTAAGGTACATTATTTAATAAATAAAAGGGCTACCACCATTAGGTCTACCGATTCAAGGTACATTATTAGGATAACTCATTGAATCCTCAAGAAAGGGCTACCACCATTAGGTCTACCGATTCAAGGTTCATCATTATCAATCATGGAAGGGTGCCATTAGCGTACCGATCTAAGGTACATCATTAGAATACTTCATTAATCATTTATGAAAGGGCTACCACCATTAGGCCCACCGATTCATGGTTCATTAAGTCAAGATACTTTAGTTACACAAGAAGAGGATGCCCTAAGCCTACCAATTCAAGGTACATCAATCAATATCACTTTCAATTACATAAGAAGAGGATGCCCTAAGCCTACCAATTGAAGGTATAACATTACATTAAAGAGACCTTTCTTAACATATCATCATCATTCACAAGTGTATAATTGAGAATAACCTTTCAATAATATCACAATTGCATTGTAATCATGATCACATTAATTTCATTGGAATCACAAACCATATACATAAGCATCATGATTATACATCAATCTTCATAGTTTTCCCTTCTAGGCCATGAATTATAGTTCTCAAAAACACCTATAATTACTACAATTTAGGCATGAATAATGACATAATTCAATTAACTAAATCATTAGAAGAACAATAACATCACATTCATCTTACTACAATTCACCCACAACACATAGTCATAAATTAGGGTTATGGGGAAATCATGGATTCATGGGGGATTTTATCTTAAAACCACCATAAAATATCAATGGAATCTCAATATATGATAATTAAACCATTGAAAACGTTTTGAGAAAGAATCCATGACCTAGAATGAAAACCCTTAGTTTTGGAGAATTTCCAACTTTGAAATTGAAGGTTTGAGGACTTCATAGATGGAAATTTAACCATGAATCAAAACTACCATACCTTAATTGAATATTCCTCACTAAATTGAGTGGAAAATATGAGTCCATGAGCCCTAGACCTTGACTTCTTCTTCTTCAATGGAGGTTTTAGAGAGAGAATTATTTGGAGAGGAGTTGGTAACTATTTTGGTTTTGGGAATTATGAAGTGTAAAGGGGTGGTTAATGACTTAAAAGGTCTTAAATAGGTCCAATTAATCAATATAAAACTACCTCTTACTTAACTAATCACCCTAGGAATTTACCAAGTTGCCCCTCCTTTGCCCGAACCTAGGCAGGAAATTGTAGGAGTCACCCAAGCCCATGACCCACGGATCGTGGGTCCACCTACTCACTGTCTTGTAGGTCATGGGTGAGTGGTCTGCAGCTCACTTTTGAAGGATTGACCTATGAGTTGGAGCTACGGAGCGTGGATGGACCTACGCCCAGTAGGTCCCATCCGTAGGTCCTAACCATTTTTGGCAGATTTTTGGGTTCTTGGGGCAGCCTTGGGGTTAGACTTTAGGCTCCTCCTCAAGGACCCTTTGTTGGTCCTGGGGGGGTCGTACCTTGACGTTTAACCCCTAAACCCCTCAACCTAAGGTCGGGAAACCATTCTACAACATAAAACCCCCACCAAACTCAACAACACACATGTAAGGCTCTAGTTTCACCTACTAGTTTTCTGAGTCGTAACATAATTAATGCATGAAATTCAAAACCCTAGTTGTGTAGATTCATCTATTTTGTGAACTACACTTGCTAGGTCAGTTTATACAGATATACATGCACTAGTTCTTAAATGTTTTATTATCAGTAGTAAATGTTGCATTTTTAGTTAGCATGTCAGAATCTTGAGCTATCTAGTTTATTTGCAATTATGTTTTTTACAAACATTCTAGTTGGGAGTAGGCTTAGACCGAGTGGACTATGGTTCAATGTACCCATATAGTCGAAGAACTACGCGCCCCGTAGGTTTATAAGTCCCCTCCATGGGCATTAAACTAGTTATCACGCCATTCATGCCTTTATACCCTTGACAATGTATATTCGGTCCTCTTGATTGGGCATATACATCGGACTCCATGTTTAGCTCGTGTGGTTTTATGTCTATTAATAGTAGATCCCACAGTCATACTCTATTGGACTGACTAAATGATCAGTTACCATTCAATATTCAATTTCAGTGTGTTGTGAATTTGGTCATTACACTCAGTTTAGTCCACTTCAGTATGTTCAGTAGATTTATCATGTTCATCTTATATCATTGTTGAGTATGCTTTATTTAGTTATGTATATTTTTTAGATTTATATCCTATCATGCATGCTCAGTACCTTTCAAGTACTATCGTATACTTTGCGCTACATCTTCTCATGATTTAGGTTCAGGTACTCAGCATTCAGATCGCGCATAGATCGGTTCTCGATCTCCAGTTCAACAACTTCTGTGGGGAGTCCTCATTCTTCTAGGATAATAGACATGTTTTCCTTTTTAGTCTTTTACTTTAGTTTCAGTTTTTACTAGAGTTAGTTGGGGACATGTCCCAGCATCTCTAGTCAATTAGAGGCTTATTTCAGACATAGTTAGATTCAGCTTTGGTTTTGAGTTTGATCTTTTGGTATTATTAAACTCTCTTTCATTATATATATTCAAACTTAGATTGGGTATTCCCCATCATTTATTTTATCTCATATCATATGCTTCAGCACAGTATTTCTTTTAAGTATTTTTATGATATGCCAGCTCAGGGTTAGCTTAGGGTCACTCGTGATCCTAGGTCTCGTGTTTACGTCAAGGGGGTAGCCTCAGGGCGTGACATAGATGATAGAATATTCTTTTTCATAAATCATGCATAACTTCATGAAAATCTAAATTATACTTCATAAATTCTTTTCTTTTAGGGTTAATGGTCAAAGTTCATGATCAATGCATAGGTTCATGTAAAAAGAATCAAAACGAATCTAATTGAGTAAAAAAATCATAACAAGCTCGAAAGCAAACAATTGAATCAACATTATTAGAACCCATGAGAAATTGAATGAAAATCAAATAAATTTTGCAGAAATTGAAATTTGGAGAATTGAGAAACTTTGGGGCTCAATGGGTGAATGGAACCCATTTATGAACCCCTACATACCTTAATCTTGAAGCTCAAAACAATGGAAGAATTAGAGTCTTGAAAACTTGAACAACCCTAGAATCCCTTGTGAGCCTTGGAGAGAAAAACATGAGAGGACTTTTAGGGATTTTTGGGAATGTAATGGAATGGGTAGTTTCTTAGGAGCAAAATCAGTTATAGGTTCTCTTTTATAGGTAAAATGATGTACTTTAGAAATTAGTAGGGTAGGAAATAACCCAAATAGCCCTATCTTAAAATTGTCGAGCAGTCCTACAGTTGTGACCAACAATCCATAGAACTTTCTACGGTCCATACTTGTCAACCATAGAATGAACTTTTGAAACCCAAATTTATTTTGACTTGCCCTGAGACCTTTCTACGGTCTGTATATCCATCAATAGAATTCGAGTTTTAGTCAAAAATTCCTTCAAGTCTGAACAATTTTTACAAGACTATCCTATGACACATAAAACATCATATGGCTCATCTTGTACATTCATAGGAAAAACAGCAGAAAATTGAAATTTCAAAACTAATCTCTAAGTCTGACTTCTTTGCTATGGACTATAGGACTTACTACGGCTCGTAGGACTTCCTACGGCCTTCAGGACTTCCTACGACCCATAGGACTTCCTAAGGCCCGTAGGACTTCCTAAGGCACGTAGGACTTCCTACGGTCTATAGAAAGGATTCATTAAACATGCTTCATTGCCAAAAATCAAAATTTCCTTTTCATTTAACTTTCCAATTTTTGAGGTTTAACAATCTGTAATAATAAATCATGTCCACAAAGCATCAAATGATGACTAGTGAGTACCAATTCAGGCTCAAACTCACTAGCGCTCCCTTCTAAATGCAAACCCATATTTTAACAAAAGTATTCCAAGTGCCGTTACAAAAAAAATGATTTTATGCTTTCACAAATCGAATCAACAAGGAAGTTAGGAATCAATACCACTCTCATTCGGTGAAAGATAAATGCATGCAAGCTTCATCCCATAGGTTAGCCCATACTTTCCAATCATCACACAACATATTTTATGCTAGATCTCAAAGATCTTTTCAGTCTTTTAATGGGCCTGAGGGTAAAGATATGATAAATTCTGTTGCTGCCTTACCTCCTAGGTCCACTGCTAGTACTGCATCCTGACCTCTACTGACCTAGGCAATACTGCTATGTATGAGGCACCTAGCCCATTTTGCTGATGTCCATGCCTCTAGACTAGAGGCTAAAGTACCTGGGATGAATGAGAGAGCTCTCATAGCTATTGTGACACATCTTAGAACGTCTATTGATGCCCTTACAACAAGAATAGAGATATGTGAGAGAGGTCAGGGAGCCACTTATGAGCTGACGGCCTTGAAGGCTGCAATTGCTGAGTTGAGAAAGGATGTGGACCAGCTGAAGTCCACAGATATGTCGATGATTTTTAGGACCATCCCTGATGACTTGGACACAAGTATACCAGCTTATTATGATGTGCCTCTTAATACCACCGGAGATAAGGTTAGAGCAGAGGATGTGGCTGCAGAGTCTAAAGCTAAGACTGATGAGGAGGATCTCGGTATCTAGGAGGAGACTACATATGAGGGCCTGACTTAGGTGGAGGAGGCTATGGTGCATTCAGTCGTTCAGGCTTTGTTGAGAGATACGTCCATGATAGGGTCCAGTGGAGCGAGTGTTGATGTTGCACCAGGCACTGATGCCCAAGTTCAGAGTGTGACCCCGGGCACTGATGCCTCGACAGATGGAGCAACTCTGTAGATAAGATCATTCTTTACCTCCCTCTCTATCGTTTTTATTGATGTTTGTTGTTGTAGTTGCATTTGAGGGAAACTACTTTTCTTTTGTGGGTGGGATGAAGTATTTCCATACCTACCTCTTGTGTTTTGATTTTGTTTGTGAATATTGGTGAATATTGGGTATTGTGATCTATATATGTGTTTTGATTTCAATTTTGTGGATGTTTGAGCTTGTAGCTCCTTGTTTTTAATGGAAATGGTTTTGACCTATTTTTTTAACATTTTTGTGCCACCTCTTTTGTGTTTGATTTTGGTTGTTCTTGTGCAAATTTGAGTGTCGGTAAGGATCAATATCGATGACTTAAATAGTACTCTTAATTGAATAAAATGAGTGTACGGTTACGATGAGGCCAAATAAAGTTGCATAGATAATTTGTGGACTTTTTGCATCTCATTGTGACTAGCCGATTATCGAATGAGCCTCCTGTGATGAACATTTCACACTAGTGAAAGTGTGGAGTCTTGTTTGATATTGGTGCCAATGCCTTGTGTGTTGAGATTACTTTGAATCATTGTGTGATAACACCTAGAATTTGCCCCATTGGTCCGGTTGACTAAGTGATGCAAGCTCTTGAAATGATCTTAGGCAAAAAATTTGAAGAGTGAAAAAAAAATTGACAATATACCTCTTTTGGGGGAAACCTTATGAGAACTGTGAACCGTGCTTGAACCCCCCTTGAGCTTTATCCTTTTCTTGGAAGAAACTTGAACAATTATGACCTCACTTTATACATTCACATATAACTCTCATGAATTGTGTTTTGTTTGAATAGCCAACCTAGGCCAAAAGCCTAAGTTGGGGGCGTAGTGAAAAGAGAAGGCAATTCAAGAAGTGTTAAATTTCCCCCCTCTTTGAGAATGGTATTGAAAAAGATGGAACCCCTCCATGTAACAAAAAAAAGTGAAAAGAAGCAAAGAAAAAGAATGAAAAAGTTGTGAAATAAGTGAGCAAAATTTCTAAAGAAATGGGGTGTGCGGTAATTCATAGGAAGTTGAATAATGGGGGTGGATTATGAGCATGTTTGAAATGTTAAAGAAAATGAGGAATGTGATTTTCAGGCCACACTTCATGAGGGTAGCAGTCACTGAGCCTAAATGACCATACCTTTACACTCAGCCCCGTTACAAGCCTTGATAAATCATTTGTAATCTTGATTGAACAAGTGTTGATTGGAAAATAAGGGTAAACCTATAGGTGAAGTCATGCATGTGTTCATCTTTGTGAGTGTAAGAATCGTATGTGATTCTAGAACTATAAATTGTTGAAGAATTGTTTGTTGGAATCATCTTTGTTGAGAGGGCATTTGAGTACATTTAAAGCAAGTATTGCGAACTTGAGCATCTTTGATAATGGTGAGTCATAGTTTGAATCTTTGAGTGCACAATTGATCATTGCATAAGTAAACTGAGTCTTGTTGTGCGCATTCATGCTGAGTCTTATGTAGCACTATTTGAGAAGTCCTTTTTGAACTGTTGAACTTAAGTTTACTTTAGGACAAGCAAAACTTTTAGTTGGGGGTGTTGATGAGCCTGAGGTTTGAACTCATTTAGGGCTTTGTTTTGATATATTTAGTGACCTCAAATGCCTAATTTGAGCTATAAGCTGATGTTAATGCCTTGATTTTCAGGAATATGGATGTAGGAGCAAAGCAAGCACAATAAAAGGAAAAAAGGAACAAAACAAGCTGAAGAAATGAAGTAAGGCAGGCCTAGTGATCGCCAAGGGCACTTGGCGAATCGTCGAGTGGCTATCAGACCGCCTAAAGTTCCAGTGTGCCAAGCCCTGAAGGAAAAAACCAAGTCGGCGATGAAAAGGAGCGGTCAACGGATCGCCGAATAGTTCCGCGAAACCAAGGTAGATCACCCAAAGTTACATACCTCGAGGATGATGAATGCTAAGGAGAAAAGGCAAAGGAAGAGGTCAAAGGGCGGCTCACCGAGTGGTTTGGCAAGCCTGACTTACTTTGCCAAGTGGCCCTTCGTGCTTTATTCTCGGCGACTATAAATTACATTTTTGAACATTTATTTAGTATCAAATCTTTGGACATTGATTTTTGTCTATCTTTTGAATACATTTTAATCCTAGAACAGTTCTCTAAGTAGACTTAAGGGTTTTGAGACTCAACTTGGAGATTGCACAAGTGGGTTTCTAATTTTCTTCGAATTGAAGCATTATAAAGCTTAAATTCCTCTTACCCAGTTGATGGCTTATCGATTCGGTAACGGTATTTATCTTTTTATGATGTCTAGATGAATCCCTCATTCTTGGGTGTGATCAAGGGATTATGGGTTGAATTAGTGTGTGGATATTGTTAATTACTAGTTTAATGCTATTTTGAAGTGAGTTTAATCATTAATTGTGGTTTAATCTATGAGTTGTAGTTGCACGTGCAGTTCTATTTTAGTGTTCTTGGCTTGCTCGAGATAGAGGATTTAGAAATAAAATTATTGATTAATGATTTGTATGTATTGGGTTGATATGGGTTCAGCTCGAGAGAGTGAATCCTAAGCCCAGTCCTACTCATCTTGCGAGAGAGAGAAGATGTATTAAGGTTTTGGGTTGTTCTTAATTGCTATGCTTGTTGATGTTCGAGAGAAATCACCTGAAGCGGAATAGTTGTTAGAGAGAAAGCTATTTCAATTATAGTCTAGCCTATCCATTGATATTTAGTTGTTTACTAGTAGTTTCAATTACCCATATGTCGTAATTCACCTATAATCGATCACATCTCGAGAATCTTTCTCCTTATTGTTATCTCATTGCTATTTCAATGTTTTGTAGTTGATAATTGCAAATCAAAAACCCTATTTGACATTCGTGTCACCCCTTTAATTTGATATGTCTTTTTTTGATAATGTTTATTCCTATGGCTGATTAGACCACATTCATACTTCCTGATAGAGTTCTAAACACATACCGCTCCATGTGTGTAATGACCCGAGAGCACCCCCTAGTCGTTACCGGGGCATTCGACCTCGAAGAGGTCTTATACAAGCCCTTAGCATTCGTCATAGCACGTATCATAGAATAAAATCATGGAAAATTTAAAACTTTTACTTTGGAAGTTCAACTTCACTTCATATATGAAAAACAGAAGTTAACTTCGTCACAATGTACCATCTAGACATAGAAGTATCGAAAATAGGACTTAGCCCTTACATCAATAAGAAGTCTTGAAATAGGAAAGTACAACAACATCTTTCAACATAAGAAAAGAACTAAACATAGAAGCTAGATCATAGGGTCTTGTCTCGGACTTGAGGACTCACCAACTTGGGGAAGCAACTCCAAGTGTCTTGAGAAGAAAGCTTGAATCCTCAATGGCCCGAACCTAAATGTTTGGGAAAAAGGGGAAAGAATATGGGTTAGTACAACACACGTACTAAGTATGACTACTATGCATAAAAACCATTGAAACATGCATAAAAGGGACATTTAGTCAAACCATGTTTTTTACCAAGTAAATCCAATATGCACAAAAATTAAGCATCATAGTCCAAACCAACATAATATCATCCTCACATGTAGACAACCCAATCAATATTAGTGCAATGCAAAGAATAGAACCCCATAACCCTATTCAAAGCCAAGTATCACATTAAGCAACCTACTTCATGCATACATTCATAAGATCATCTTTCATCATAACTTACCATATTCATAATGATCATACATAATATAGCTTCAACATACATAAATCATAATCATCATAATCATAAGAGAACACTACTACAACCATCTCTTAGGATCACATTAAGCAACCTACTTCATGCATACATTCATAAGATCATCTTTCATCATAACTTACCATATTCATAATGATCATACATAACATAGCTTCAACATACATAAATCATAATCATAAGAGAACACTACTACAACCATCTCTTAGGATCCCACAAGTGCCATATGCAAGAGAAGTCCCATACCCTCCCTTACACTATGTAGAAACCCTTAAGAAAGCCCTAGTAAGAGTTCACACCTTTCATACCTTCATTTACTTTTACATTAGGGAAATATTGCAATAATCGAAATAGACCATGAGAGCTACATGGAATCCGGTGTTCTACTCCCACACCGAAAAGAGAGGGTTAACACTTGCCTAAGGTGTAACCATTCGTACATAGCTAT
>JAJONQ010022613.1:0-29451 GCA_036250385.1 Solanum microdontum
TTACTTTTATTCATTAGTCACTTAGTTTCCTAGATGTTAGCGTGTTCTGTTCTTGAAAATTTCTATTTGTAATGAATAAAAATACACTAATTTGATTTTGTATTTCTTGCCTTAATGAAAACTTAATTTGTCCAAATTTTGCTCTTGTAGGAACAATGGGAGGAATGATAGCTGGACTTGTTGTATAAATTTTGCTACCATCATTTGTACTCTATAGACTTTTGACTAGAATAAAGAGGTATGTAAGCTCATGGTTATTTTATCAATTGAACTTTTAACACTTAATGTTTGACATTTTGGCCGATTCTTGATTAGAATATATGTTGATCCTCTGTACGAAATTACCCATATAGACCACTAAATTCTTATTATTAACATGAAATTTTGTCATCAAGATTATTGCAATCAGGCTAGTGGTTAATATATGGCATATACACTTATCATTGGAATGAGTATCTTTCATTTTTTTTCCTTATATCATCTATGTGAACAAAACAATTTCTGCAAGAAAAATGACATGTTCATTAATGGTTCAACCCTTTATATTGCTGCTTGATTTAATGCACTTGTTGCACTTGTACTTTTGTTAGTTGCAAATTTCTGTGAGATTACTAAGTTACAATCTTTACCTCATAGTTTCTACACTAAGATATGCTGCATTTTCTTGAGATACACACTTTCGATTAATTGGGGTCTTTATTTTTCATAATACATCATGATGTTATGTTGTTAACAACTTATTGCAGATGTCGCTCATATTGTGTACATAAAAGATGATGTTATTTGGGGGAAGAGACTAAGTATGAAGATGTTAAGAGAATTCCTTGATGTGCAACATTTGCTCGTAAAGTGCTTGAAGAAGACTTAATTCGAAGAACAAGTAAAAAGCCCGAAGGAAACAATAATGTAATGTAGGGAAATTAGTGTAAAAATCCTTCCTATTTTTTTGAAAAGAAAAATGAGCTGTGTCGCCACTAAAGGAAATTCTTTTGTAACAATCAATCTAAAGTCGCCACTAAAAGTTAATATTTGTTGTGGCGACCTACCAAGAGTCGCCACAAAAGGCATTTTGTTTTGTGGCGACCTTCATAAGATCCATTTTGTTAAACCTTTTTTGTGGCATATTGGTTAATGTTTTGTGATGACAAAGTCGCCGTTAATACTTATATTTAGTGGCAACTCAAAAAGTCGTCACAAATAACATTTAGTTATGGAAGTACTTGCCACAACTCCAATGTCGCCACTAAACACTTACAGTGGCGATTTTGTGGGCTTTTGTGGCGACTTTCGTCGCTTCAAAAAGCCCAATTTCTTGTAGTGATGCTGATGAAATCACATGCAAAAGTAAACTATAAGTGTACTGGAATAAAAATCAGTTGGCTCGATCAGTTGACCATTCCGACTAAAATATTATGCAAAAAATAATTGAGAATTCACATAGTTATATATTGAAAAAATAAAATATTCTTCAAGAATTCTCTTGTGTTGCTTATTCTCATAATAAAATTATCATTGTACCAGCTAAGGTTGAGATTGTATTCTCTGAAATTATTTGAAACATATTAAAAGGTGAATATGAGCCCATTCACCTGCCATATGGATCATTTGCAACTATATAATATATGCATCTATGTGATGGTCACATGTGCTTTGTTATCAACTTACAAATTGATGTTTGTAAGGTTGTTTGCTCGAATTGTTAAATTAAGAGCATAGTTCCAAACTATGAAATTATACTGATAATGCTGGTTGATTTAGCAGAAATTGTATGCCTCCAATTATAGCTAAACCATTCATTATGAGAACAAATCTCCCAAAAAGAAATTTAGTATGAGATGAATTTATTTAACATGTAGCAACACTTGTATGCATCAAGCCAACAAAGGTCCCTTATCAATATTGGTTCAGGGTCAGGAACCAAATAATTTTCATCTAACTGTTGAATGTGCGATTATGATTTTAATTGCTCCACCATGCACAAAGATGAATTCCCGAATTAAGTTGGAATGAGTGTTAGATTTTCAAACATTAGGGGGAGAGATGATTGATAGCTGAAAGTTATGTGTGAGGTTAATTATGAGTTATCTAGATCCTCGATAAATGAAATCGTGAACTTAAAGTTCAAGTGATAATTCATTTGCATAATATTGCAAATCAATTGCCAGATGAATTTACTGACCCTATGATATAATTCAACTGCAAATGCTCCAATGAGAAGTCCTTGAAGGACATAGTCTATGATACGCCTGAAGCGTCATAGACCAATCGGTTCCAAATTTAAAATTTCTTGAAGAATGAGAGTAGAAAATGATCAATATGGTCATGATATTGACCAACGCAAGCTAGTTCATTAGGATATCTCTTACTCATTGATTCATTTAGGTGAGAAGGCCTTTCAACCTAAGAATCATATCTATGTGACAAAACCTTTCAGGTAATGGTATTAGGTGTTTATAAGAATATCCTATCACAACACAATATCATCATTGACAATTTACTCTCAAAGACCCCTCAAAACATTTGCATATATTTCATAAGAAAATGAATAACTCCATCAATTGTCTCTTGAGGTTAAAAATCCCTTTTTTAATCTTCAATGCTTGAAAATAGTAGTTAGATTTGAATTTCATCATCAATACATGTAAATCTTGCAATACATGCTGAATTTCATAAAACGCTTTCTTGAAGATCAAAATCCATATTCATACGATTCATTACTGGAAAACATAGGGATTATATGGGTTCATGTGGAATTCATCATAAAATTATCACATTTAATCAATTCATGTATAAAAGATCATAACTTAATCATTTAAATCAACATTGAAGAGAACCCCATGATAATTGAAGAAAAACCATAATTCATTTGGATAATTCTACCTTAAGAAATAGAGGAATTTTGGAACTCTATGAATGGAAGGAATCCATGGATGAAACTATCATAACTTGAATCCAAAAGCTATCCTTCAATGGACAAATTGAAGCCTTGACTTGGAACCCTTGGTTAAATCTTCTTCTTTTTCAAGCTTCTAGATAGAGAAATATTTGGAGAGGAGATTTGGTTTTCTTTTGTGAATTTGGAAGAATGAAGTGAATATGTTAATTAGGGGGTTGAAAATACATATATAGGGGTCTTAGTGAAGAGTAAAACGACTTAGTATAGGAACTAATTATTTAGGAAAAGACCCAACATACCCTGACAATACTGTCAGGTGACAACCGATGTACCCCAATTGACAAACTATGGTGTAACCAATGGTCCATCCTGGTTAACCGTGGTTGGTCATCAGAAACATGGACTTAGGCCATCGAACCACGAACCCTGACCACAGATTGTGGTCTAGCCTACGGTCTGTTGGTCCGACAGTGGTCCTGAGCCTCTGAAACTCTACAAGGTAACTAATACACAGTCCCACCTACGGTCCGTGGTTCAACCCATGGGCCGTGGTTGTCCTCCATGGCTGGAACCTGCAACTTCCAAATAAATTTTTCATTTCCTTTTTTCGGATATGGGGTGTTATACAAAGAGATATGGGAATTGCTTCTTCATATCCTCCTCAGCCTCCCAAGTAGCTTCCTTAATAAAATTGTTTCCATAAGACCTTGACCAATTTGACTACCTTGGTTCTCATCTTGCGAACCTGAAGATCAAGAATCTGAACGGCTATCTCTTCATAAGATAGTTCTTAATACCAATATTCTCAGTAGGCAAAATAAGTGAAGGGTCACCCATACACTTCTTTAACATAAATATGTGGAATATCAGATGGACTGTTGCTAACAATGGCGGTAGCTCCAACTCAAAAGTTACATTGCCAATTCTCTTCGATATCCTCTAAAGACCGATATACCAGGAACTAAGTTTCTGTTTCGTGAGAAATCTCATAACATCCTTAATGGGTGAAACCATAGAGTAAACCCAATCATCCACCACTAGCACCTAATCTCTTCTCCTAACATAAGTGTTGGATTTCTGATGACTTTGTGCCATCATTAACCTCTCTTCAATAATCTTCACATTCTCCATAGCTTGATGAACCAAGTCTGGCTCTACAAACCCATCATCACCAACCTCATACCATCAAATAACAGATCTACACATTTTCCCATAAGATTCTCATAAGGAGCCATTTGGATATTATAGTGACAGTTATTGCTATACGCAAACACTATGAGAAGTAATTGATCATCCCAATTACCTTTGAAATCAATCACACAAATCCTCAACATATCCTCTAAATTCTAGATCGTACGCTCTATTTGACCATTAGTGTGAGGATGGAAAGCAGTACTAAGGTTCACCTTAGAACCCAAACCCCTTTGAAAGAATTCCAAAACTGAGGGGTGAATTGCGTAGCTCTATCTGAAATGATCGACACATGAATCCCTTGAAGTCTAACCATCTGTTGAATATATAATATGGCATAATCTTCTGCTGAATAGATAGTCTTTATCAGCAGGAAATGGGCTGATTTAGTCATCCAATCTACATTCACCCAAATCAAATCATGTTGCCTGTGAGACCGAGAAAAACTAGTAATGAAGTCCATATTTATCATCTCCCACTTGCATTTTATAATCTATATGTTCTGAGCCATACCACTAGGCCTTTGCTGCACTACCTTGACTTGTTGGCAATTCGGGAACTTAGCAATGAACTTTGAGATACACCTCTTCATACTGCTCTACCAACAAACTTCAATCAAGTCATGATACATCTTTGCGGAGCCAGGATAGATCAAAAATCTTGAACTATGAGCTTCTTCTATGATCCTCTCTTGGAGATCATCCACCTTGGGTACATACAATCTACCTTGATAAATCAACACACCATATCATACCTGTTCAAAAGCCATTATTTCTACTTATGAACATTTGCCTTCAATTCAAGCAAAAGAGGGTCTTGATCTTGTTTATCCTTCACTTCAGGCACTAGTGAAGATTTAGCCCCACTCATCACCACAACTCTACCTTTATTGGAATCTAACAACCAGACACCCAAATGTGCAAGTTTGTGCACATCTTTGGCCAATTCTTTCTTACCTTCCTCAACATTTGTTATACTACCCAACGATAACTTTCTCAGGGCATCAACATCAACATTAGCCTTATTTGGGTGATAAAAAATACTCATGTAATAATCCTTAAGTAACTCCAATCACCCTGCATCTGAGATTAAACTCTTTCTGACCGAAAACATATTGAAGACTTTTGTAATCGGTGAACAGATGTACTAGAACATCATAGAGATAGTGACGCCATATTTTCAAAGTAAATACTACCACTACAAACTCTAGCTCACTGATTGGGTAATTCGTCTCATGAATCTTAAGTAATCTGGAGGTAAAATCTATAACTTTACCATTATGCATCAATACAAAACCAAGTCCAACTCTGGACGCATCATAACACACAACAAAACCTTGTGTACTCTCTGGTAGGGTCAACACTAGGGCAGTAGTTAACTGGGTTTTTTTATGACTGAAAGCTTTTCTCACAAGAATCAGACCATTGAAACTTTGCTATCTTCTGAGACAACTTAATCAACGACGACAAAATAGATGAGAACCCCTCGACAAACCATAAATAATAACCAGCCAATCCCAAAACACTCATTATAACAGTTGGAGATGTTGGTTTGCGCTAGTTCTGCACTTCTTCGATCTTTTAAGTGTCTACTTGAATCCTTTCATCAAACACAATGTGGCCTAAAAGGCCATGGACCCAAGAAAAACCTTAAACTTAGAAACTTTAGCTTACAACTCTCTATCCATGTGAGTTTGGAGAACTATTCTGAGATGACTAGCATGATCCTCTCCATTCCTCATATAAATTAGGATGTCATCAATAAACACGATAATAAACATGTCAAGATATTGCTTAAATACTCTATTCATAAGGTCCATAAATTGTACAAGAGAATTAGTCAAACCAAAAAACATGACAAGAAACTCATAATTACCATAACAGTCATGAATGTTGTTTTTGGGATGTCACTTTCTCTTGATCTCAACTTATGATAGCCAGATTTGAGGTCTATCTTAGAAAAGAAAGTGGCACCTTGGAGTTGACCAAAAAGATAATCAATCTTGGATGTCGATACTTATTCTTGAAAGTGACCTTATTCAATTGGCGGTAATAACTTCACATTCTGAAAGAATTGTCTCCCTTCCTCCCAAATAAGACCAGATTACCTCAAGGTGAGAAACTAGGTCGAATAAAACCCTTATCAAGGAGACTTTCAACAACTCTTTTAATTATTTCAACTCATCTTGATTTATTCTATATGGTGGAATAGGGATACGTCAAGTATCAAGAACAATACGTACGCCTAAGTCAATTTCTCTCTCAAGAGGGACTCCAGGAAGATAAACTAGAAAGACCTCTAGAATCTCACTCACAACTGGAGCTAACTAAATATGTTGTGTCTCAATAATAGAATCCATAACTCGGACTAAGTGATAGATGCACCAATTGGAAACTAACTTTATGGCTTGGAGGTATGAAATGAAACGACCCTTAGGAACTGCTAAACTACTCCCCAACTCTATAACTAGCTCATTATGAAATTGGTACTTTACAACTCGAGTTCTACAATCCACTGAGGTATAAAAAAGATGAAGCTAGTCCATACCTAGAATAACTACAAAGTCCACCATATCTAGCTCAAATAAGTCAGTCATGGTGTCGTTGTAATTGATAGAGATTACACAGTCACGATAAACTCTGTTATCTAGAATAGACTCACACACCGGTGTAGAGACATTAAAGGGCTCTATAACTTGTTCGGAAAGAATATTGAACCTCTTCGCAACTTATGGAATAAAAAAAGGTAGTCTCGCACCTAGATCAAGTAATGTATACAAATTATAACTAAAGATTTTAATCATACCCCTAACAAAGTCGAGTGAATTCTCCTAATCTTGGTGACTAGCTATAGAATACAAACAATTTGCTCCTCTGCCTGTCCCTGATGAAGCTCCTCTAGGTGCAGCTATGTCTGGTGGAGCCACTGAAGAAGATTGGGCTCTATTGCCCGAATTACTATTACCTTTCCTATTCTTAAGGCACTCTCTCATAGAGTGACCTGCTTGATCATTTTCACGACCTAGGTGTACACCCTAAACGTAACATGGCACACTTGACCCCAAAGGGGTTTCATACAAACCCTTAGCAAACCATAAACATAGGTAATAGAAGAATATGGTAAACTTTAAAACATCTTTTGAATGATACAATCGAAAACAATTTCATATGCAAGCGGAAGACTTTACTAATCATTTGTCTCAAACAATCTATTAAACTCTTGGGACGCAGCCCATACAAAGTCTAAAACATAAAGAAATGACATAAAGCAAATAATGGTTTGTCCTCGAAGCTATGAGGACTCACAAAATCTTCAACTCTTCTTGCTTCTTAGAAATCTAGCCTCCAAAGGAACTCAATCTCGAAAACCCAACATTTGATTAGAATATAGGCAAAGTATGTGTTAATACAAAATGTACCAATTATGATAGCTAGCACAACATCATAAGAACATCTCAAAATGGTTAGTCAACATAATACATGAGAATAAGAGATAATAACATAGTCATAGCATAATTTCCAACATAAGCATCATATAACCATAAGTCAACATAAGACATAGTTAATGAGCATAGGAGATCAATCAGGTTCATGGCATAGTCTTTACTTAGACCTTTATACAAAAATTCTTCAACCCTTAGTCTTTCATATCATAAGAGCTCTATACTCGTAAGTAACCTCAAAGCACACTTGTGCAATGTATGTGTGGTATCCCATAATACCACATACACTAAGTATATCCTTAAAGTCACCATATTCATTCTTACCATCTATAGGTGTCACTATTGACCTACTTAATATAGACAAGGAACTATCAACTAGAGTAAATCATATCATGGAAGGCCACTATAGCAACAATCCAAGCAATGTCTATACTAAGAGAACACTTCATAAGTAGCTTCTAGTTATACTTGTGCAATATATGGATTGTATCCCATACTAGTACCCACACTAAGTACTAATTTATGCTATCATACATATTCACTAGTTGGGGATTAATACCTCCTTACAATTTGCCATTAGTCATATTAAGGTACTTCTCTATTTAGTACAAGGCAAGACATCACACATGAATGAGCACAATTCAACAATTCAAGGCTGCAAAGGAATGGCACCCCAGTAGGCTAGACCAAGCTAATAATCTAACTAACATGACCACATTATGCTAAGTCAAGCTAACATGGAGGCATACTATCATGCAAGTCCAAGCTATTCAAGTAAGAGTACAAGTCTTCCAACTTAGCTACTATGCAAACATTCAAGTATAATGCATGCTACCCTTAGGGGAGTATGAAACCTCAAACCTAAGCCACCCATAGGAGAGTATGATGTCTCAAACCTAATCTACCATTTTGAGAGCATGATGCCTTAATCCTAATCTACCATGAAATGGTCTTGACCTTACCAAGTCATACTACCATGACGACATTCTAATAGTGCTAGTTCAAGCTACCCTTAGAAGAGTATAGTTCCTCAATACTAAGCTACGTTGCCTACTCTAATTCAAGCTACCATGAAAGCATCCTACAAGTGCTAATTCAAGCAAACCTTAGGAGAGTATAATTCCTCAATCCCAAGATACAATGAGAACTACTAACTCATGCTACCTGAATAAGCTATACATGAAGGTATCATATGTCACAACTTCAAGCTATTCTATTCTAACATGATTTGATTCAGTTTAGGTGATAAACCCTTCAATCTAGAACCATTCTTTGTGAGAAAACCTTTCCCATTCTACATACATGCATTCATAAAGTTCTAGGTAGGTCATGTGGGTAAATGCCTTCCATCACAACCCTATCAATTTTATATACCAATTTCATGCAAGCTATCTCATCATATTAGACTTACTCTACAAGCCCTAGTGATCATCATGTTTGGTTTGAAGCCTACTCTCAAGATTTACTGTACAATCATCATATTTGATTAAATCACAAGACATAACAATCACAAGCCTTATTCATAGGCAATTCTACTCATAATTCATCATAAAGTCCCAAATTCAATTACTATAATTCATGATCTATCATAATTTCATAAATATAGTTCAATTCATGATTTCATATTCCTATTCTTGAACAACTTCTATACATTATTACAATTCTAGAAGATCTATAGCGAATCATCAATTCGTATTCACAAGGCATAAACCCCCTTACTCTAATTCTAGGGTTAACGAAGGAAGTCACCTAAATTCTTCATAATATCATGAATCAACACTTAATTAACCATAAATAAGTATTTTCCAACCAATTGGAATAATACCCAACTAAAACCCACACATTGGATAAGCTATACATGAAGGGATCATATGTCACAACTTCAAGCTATTCTATTCTAACATGTTTTGATTCATTTTAGGTGATTAACCGTTCAATCTAGAACCATTATTTGTGAGAAAACCTTTCCCATTCTACATACATGCATTCATATAGTTCTAGGTAGGTGATGTGGGTAAAAGCCTTCCATCACAACACTATCAATTTTATATACCAATTTCATGCAAGCTATCTCATCATATTAGACTTACTCTACAAGCCCTAGTGATCATCATATTTGGTTTGAAGCCTACTCTCAAGATTTACTGTACAATCATCATATTTGATTAAATCACAAGACATAACAATCACAAGCCTTATTCATAGGCAATTCTACTCATAATTCATCACAAAGTCCCAAATTCAATTACTATAATCCATGATCTATCATACTTTCATAAATATAGGTCAATTCATGAATTCATATTCCTATTATTGAACAACTTTTATACATTATTACAATTCTAGAAGATCGATAGAGAATCATCAATTCGTATTCACAAGGCATAAACCCCATTACTCTAATTCTAGGGTTAACGAAGGAAGTCACCTAAATTCTTCATAATATCATGAATCAATACTAAATTAACCATAAATAAGTATTTTCCAACCAATTGGAATAATACCCAACTAAAACCCGCACATTAGAAGAAACCGTAGCTTAGATTGTGGTTTTTCTTCACAAATTTGAGGAATTTCCATGGGACTCTATGGGTGGACGAAGACCCAACGATGAATAAGCTAAACATATTTTTAATCAAAGAACTAACACAATCTTTCAACAATGGAGGTTTGCTCTTGGTCCAAGTTTAAAGCTATATCTTCTTCTTTAAGTCTTGGGCTTTCTACAGAGAGAAATATTTCAGAGGAGAGTTTTCTGGGGTTTTGAATCTAAATGACCTAGTTGGGGAGGTTAATGACTTAAAATAGTGTATCTAGGTGTATAAAGTCCATATTAAATGACCCCAATTTAATACTAACTAAAAATGAATTTACTAAAAGACCCATCTTTTGTTTGCCATGGTGCCAAGCACCACGACTGGACTCACGATGCGTGGTCTAGAACACATGTCCTGGTCCTGTCTGTGGTCCCTTAGGCATTGTCTTGGCCAATGGGTCTTGGCCTTAAAATGTCTAAGGCATGACCACGACACCACCCACGATCTGTGGTCAAGGCCACGATCTGTGGTGAAGGTCGTGGTCTCTTATACAGTAGCTAGGCCCCAAGGCCTTGCCTTACACATAGCTAAGGGGTCTTCACAGACCCATTCATGGACAATGGTCAAGACAACTGGTCATGAAGGTGTTCGTTGTCCTTGGGCTGTGCTTGTCCAAGGTTGAGTTGCCTTGGCCTTTTGCTTAGGCTTTGCCCCCTTGCCTTGGAACTTGCTATTGCAACCCTCAATAAAATCTTAAATAGACTTCTAAGCTATAATGTCTAACACATAGCTTGATGTTTATCCACTAATCCCCATAGTATATGCAGGGTAAGTCTCATCTACGACTTTATTCCTCATACATCAAACTCTAGAACCTTAGCTTGAGGCTCTAGTTAGGTCTACTACTTTTTGGGTTATTACATTCACACTTGAAGCAACCTGTGGAACCATCACGACATGCTCTTGGGTTGTTACTACCACACTTTGCACAAGTAAATGTCTAGTCGGACCCTTGTGTCACAGTACAATGATATTAATAAGTCTAGCTTTGAAGTTATGAGAATTCATATTCTTGAACTCACCTATTTTCTTTAGTGTAGGTGCACTAGCATATGATGGAGCAAGTCTAGTGAGATTTTATTGAAACAATGATCGGTTTGCATTTCCAGCCTTTTGCTGAATGGACTCATTATCTTTGGTCTTAGCCCTCTTGTAGGGAAATTCCTCTCTATCTTTTAGGTAATCCTTCTCAACCTTTTACATATGGATCATAAGTCTGTCTATGTCCATATCTCATATCAACATGGTCATCTTTCCCTCCTTCCTTGACAACCGTGAAAACCCATAAATAAATAGACTCATCTGGCTACCCATGTCAGCAACCATCTACGGAGTAAAGTGGGACAATTGACTGAATTTGAGGCTATACTTATTCACTCTAATGGACTCCTACTTAAGAGTGAGAAATTATCTTATCTTTGCCTCTCTCACCTCATGGGGAAAGAAACACCCCACAATTGCACTTTCAAAAAACAAAACTCTGAATCAGTGCCCTATCAACTCTGCTCTTCTTCAAGTAGTCTTACCAAATCATAGCTACACTCTTAAGTTGGTATGCATCTAACTCCACATGCTAAGTATCTACAACGTGCATCACTTGAAACACTTTTAACAACTCCTCCACAAAGTTCTCTGGATCCTCACAGACATCTGATCCTGTGAATTCTGGACTATTTATCCTCAAAAACTCATGGATTCTAGATATATCAACCACATACTATAGAACCCCTGTTTTTTGATTAACTTGGTTTGCCACAACTTGACTCAACATCGGTATAGCATCCAGAACTCATCATTAATGACCTTCCCTTGGGGTTCCACTTCTAGTGCATTGTGTACCCCTTGATCCTGATGATCAACATTTGTCCTAGAAGGACATCAAACAATTCTTCATCGAGTCATGATCTAAAAATATACGCACAAGTACGAAGTAGAAATAAACTTTTATAGAGTTGAACTCTATCGAACGAAAAAAAAGTAAGAAGGAAGGGAAATGTTTCCTAAATGTTGTAGCCTTTTAATTATAGATGTGGCGCGCTTTACAGTGATAAATAGGACTCTACATTAACACATTCAGAGAGACACTAGGACTCTTGAATTGTGTTCTCTTCTACCAATTTTTTCACGCCCTGAGTCTACACCTTAGACGTTGTCGAGACTCAAGAACCATTGCTGGTACCCAAGTGAACCGTTGACCTGGCTCCATATTAGATCGAAGACTTACTCAACAATATATGAACTCAAACGTAAAGTTAGCTAATTTCTCTTAATAATTAATAAAATCAGAAATGTTTACAAACATTCAACTAGCTAATAGAAGGCAACTCAAGTATTAAACATTAACAAGGAAACAAAAAAGACTCGTAAAAATAGTACTTCCCATGAAGCCTCTTATAACTAATGATTTTAAGCATATCCCTGAAAACGTCGGGTGAATTCTCCTAATCTTGCTGACTAGATATAGCATACAAATGGTTTGATCCTCTGCATGTCCTTGAAGTAGCTCCTATAGGTGCAGCTCTATCTGGCGGAGCTGCTGATGAAGATTGGGCTCTATTGCCCGAATTACTATTACCCTGCCTGTTCTTAGGGTACTCTTTCATGGAGTTACCTGCTTCATCACTGCCATGACCCAGGTGTACACACTAAACGTAACATGGCATACATAACCTCGAAGGGGTCGCATACAATCCCTTAGCATATCATAAACATTGGTGATAGAAGAATACGGGAAAATTTAGAACTTTTTCTGAACGATACAATCGAAAACACTTTCATATGCAAGCGTAAGTCTTTAATACTCATTTGTCTCAATCAATCTATTAGACTGTTGAATAAAACTCTTCGGAAGCAGCCCATACAAAGTCTAAAAGATAAATAGATTACATAAAGGAAATAATGGTTTTGTTCCCGAAGCTATGAGGACTCACAAAATATTCAACACTTCTTGGTTTTTATAAATCTAGCCTCCAAAGAAACTCAATCTCTGAAACCTTGTGTTTGATTAGAATATAGGCAAAATATGCATTAGTACAAAATGTAGCAAGTATGACTGCTAGCACAACATTATAAGAGCATCTGAAAATGGTTAGTCAACATAAGGCATGAGCATAAGAGATAATAAAATAGTCATAGCGTAATCTCCAACATAAGCTCCATATAACCATAAGTCAACATAAGACATAGTTAATGAGCATAGGAGATCACTCATGTTCTTGGCATAGTCTTTACTTAGACCTTCATACAAACATTCTTCAACCCTTAGTCTTTCATATCATAAGAGCTCTATAATCCTAAGTAACCTAAAAGCACACTTGTGCAATGCATGTGCGGCATCCTATAATACCACATACACTAAGTACAACCTGAAAGTCACCATATTCATACTTACCATCTATAGGTGTCACTATTGATCTACTTAATATAGATAAGGAACTATCAACTTGAGTCAATCATAACATGGAAGGCAACTATAGCAAGAATCCAAGATAAGTCTATAATAATTGTACACTTCATAAGTAGCTTGAAGTCGTACTTGTGCAATGTATGGATTGCATCCCATACTACCACCCACACTAACTACCATTTTAGGCTATCCTACATATTCACTACTTGGGGACTAATCCCTCCTTACTTTTTGCCATTAGTCATATTAAGGTACTTCTCTATTTAGTACAAGGCAAGACATCACACATGAATGAGCACAATTCAACAATTCAAGGCTAAGAAGGAATAGCACCCCAGTATGCTAGACCAAGCTAATAATCTAACTAACATGACCACATGAATATAAGTCAAGCTAACATGGAGGCATACTATCATGCAAGTCCAAGCTATTCAAGGAAGAGTAAAAGTCTTCCAACTTAGATACTACGCAAACATTCAAGTATATTGCATGCTACCCTTAGGGGAGTATGAACCCTCAACCCTAAGTTACCCTTAGGAGAGTATGATGTCTCAATCCTAAGCTACCCCTTGGAGAGTAGGATGCCTTATTACTAAGCTACCATGAAATGGTCTTGACCTTACCAAGTCATACTACCAAGACGACATTCTAGCTTTGCTAGTTCAAGCTACCCTTAGGAGAGTATAGTTCCTCAATACTAATCTGCCATGCCTACTCTAATTCAAGTTACCATGAAAGCATCCTACAAATGCTAATTCAAGCTCATCTTATGAGAGTATAATTCCTCAATCCCAAGCTATAATGAGAACTACTAACTCATGCTACCTGAACAAGCTATACATGACGGGATCACATGTCCCAAATTCAATCTATTCTATTCTAACATGCTTTGATTCGTTGTAGGTGATTAACCCTTCAATATAGAACCATTCTATGTGAGAAAACCTTTCACATTCTACATACATGCATTCATACAGTTCTAGGTAGGTCATGTGGGTAAAAACCTTCCACCACAACACTTTATATTTTGTATACCCATTTCATGCAAGCTATCTCATCATATTAGACTTACTCTACAAGCCCTAGTGATCATGATCTTTGGTTTCAAGCCTACTCTCAAGCTTTTCTCTACAATCATCAGATTTTATTAGCTCACAAGACATAATAATCACAAGCCTTATTCATAGGCAATTCTTGTCATAATTCATCATAAAGTCCCAAAATTAATTACTATAATTCATTATCTATCACACTTTTATAAATATATTTTAATTCATGATTTCATATTCCTATTCTTGAACAAGTTCTATACGTTATTATTATTCTAGAAGATCTATAGAGAAACATCAATTCCTATTCACAAGGTATAAACCCAGATACTTTGAATTCTAGGGCTAACGAAGTAATTCACCTAATTCTTCATAATATCAAGAATCAACACTAAATTAACCATAAATAAGTATTATCCAACCAATTGGAATAATACCCAACTAAAACCCGCACATTGGAAGAAACCCTAGCTTATATTGGAGTTCTTCATCAAAAATTTGGGGAATTTCCAGGGAACTCTATGGGTGGAAGAACCCATAGATGAATAATCTAAACATACCTTTAATCCAAGCCATAACACAATCATTCAACATTGGAGGTTTGTTCTTGGTGCAAACTTCAAGCTCTATCTTCTTTTTCAAGTCTTGTGTTTTCTAGAGAGAGAAATATTTTAGAGAAGAGTTTTTTGGAATTTTGAATATAAATGACTTAGTTGGGGAGCTTAATGACTTAAAATAGTCTATCTAGATGTATAAAGTCCATATTAAATGACCCTAATTTAATACTAACTAAAAATGAATCTAGTAAAAGACCTCTTATTTGGCAGCCATGGTGTCAGGCACCACGACTGGACTCACAAGGCGTGGTCAAGACCACAAGTCGTGGTCCTGTCTATGGTCCCTTAGGCAGTGGCTTGGCGACAAAAATTTTAAGGCATTATCACAAGACCTCCCACGATTTGTGGTCAAGGGCACGATCTGCGGTCAAGGTCGTGGTCTCTTAGATAGTAGATAGGCCCGAAGGCCTTGCCTCCCACAAAGCTAAGGGGTGTTCACGAACCCCTTCACGGACCATGGTAAAGACAACTGGTCGTGAAGGTGGTCGTGGACCTTAGGCAGTGCTTGGCCAAGGTTGGGCAACCTTGGCCTTTGGCTTAGGCTTTGCCCCCTTGCCTTGGCACTTTCCCTTGCAACCCTCAATAAAAAATTAAATGGTCTTCTAAGCTACAGGGTCTAACACGTACGTTGATGTTTATCCACTAATCCCCTTATTATATACAGGGTAAATCTTATCTACAACTCTATTCGTTATACATCAAACTCTAGAACCCTAACTTGAGGCTCTAGGTAGGTCCACTACTTTCCGGGGTATTATAATCACACTTGAAGCAACCTATGGAGCCATCACGAGATGCTATTGGGTTGTTACTACCACATTTTGTACAAGTAAGGGTCTAGTCGGGCCCTTGTGTCACACTACCATGAGACTGATTAGTCTAGCTTTTAAGTTTTGAGAATTCTGGTTCTTGAACTAACCTATATTCTTTGGTGTAGGTGCACTACGATATGATGGAGCAGGTCTAGTTGGATTTTATTAAAACAATGACCGATTTGCATTTCTGGCCTTTTGCTGAACGGACTCATTATCTTTTGTCTTAGCCCTTATGTTGCAAAACTCCTCTCTATCTTTTAGTTAATCCTTATCAACCTTTTACACATGGATCATAAGTCTTTCTATGTCCATATGTCATATCAACATAGTCGTCTTTCCTTCCTTCCTTGACAACCGAGAAAACCCGTAAACAAATAGACTCATCTCGCTACTCATGTCAGCAACCATCTCCGGAGTAAAGTGGGACAATTGAGTGAACTTGAGGCTGTACTTATTCACTCTCATGGATTCCTACTTAAGAGTGAGAAATTATCTTATCTTTGCCTCTCTCATCTCATGGGGAAAGAAACACCCCATAATTGCACTTTCAAAAAACAAAACTCAGAATCACTGCCCTATGAGCTCTGCTCTTCTTAAATTAATGTTACGAAATAGTAGCTACACTCTTGAGTAGGTATGCATCTAACTCCATTTTCTAGGCATCAACAACGTGCATCACCTGAAACACTTTCCACAACTCCTCCACAAAGTTCTCCAGATCCTCACTGACATCTAATCCTAAAATTTTTGGAGGATTCATCCTTAAAAACTCATGGATTCTAGATGTATCAGCCACATACTATAGAACCCGTCTTTGTTGACCATCTTTGTTTGCCACAACTTGACTCAACATCCGGATAGCATCCCGGAAGTCATCATTAGTTAGTTTCCCTTGGGGTTGCACTTCTAGTGCATTGGCTACCCCTTGATCCTGAGGATCAACATTTCTCCTAGAAGAACATCGAACAGATCTTCATGGAGGCATGATCTACAAAGATATGCACAAGCACGAAGTATAAAGAAACTTTTATAGAGTTGAATTTTATCGAATGAAAAAGAGTAAGAAGGAAGGGTAATGTTTCCTAAATGTGTTAGCCTTCTAATTATAGAGGTGGCGTGCTTTACATTGATAAATAGGACTCTACATGCACACACTCATAGACACGCTTGGACTCTTGAGTTGTGTGGTCTGCTACCAATTGTCACACCCC
This sequence comes from Solanum microdontum, assembly GCA_036250385.1. Classification (NCBI taxonomy): domain Eukaryota; kingdom Viridiplantae; phylum Streptophyta; class Magnoliopsida; order Solanales; family Solanaceae; genus Solanum; species Solanum microdontum. Next base: position 17,225 of record JAJONQ010022613.1, read on the forward strand.
TAGTCTACACCTTAGATGTTGTCGTGACTCGAGAACCATTGTTAGTTCCCAAGCGAACCCCTGGCCTGACTCTATATTCAGCGAAAGACATACAAAATAATATATGAACTCAAAGGTAAAGTTAACTAATTTTTCTTAAAAATTAATAAACTCAGAAATGTCTAGAAACATTCAACTAGCCAATAGAAGGCAACTCAAGTATTAAACATTAACAAGGGAAACAAAAATCACTCCTAAAAACACTAATACCTATGAAGCTTCTAATAACTACGATGGAAGTCGGGAGAAGACCTACAACATCCTAAACAAATAGAATCCATAAATCTGAAGCCCTTCGGAAAGCAAGGGGGGGTGCTCACCCAATTAGCTGGAATGTGATTGGATCAATGAAGCGCTGGTTGGTGATCCTGAATACCAGTATATGCATCATTAAACTATGCAGGTCAAATGGTGTCAGTACATTAAGTGTATGAGAATGTAAGGGGAACACAAAACATGGAAATACAAAGTTGAACTAATAGAAAGAGAAAACATACTCACCTCGACTCATATCAATTCAACTCAACTCAATCTGAATGCAACTCAATATATAATTAAATATATATATATATATATATATATATATATATAAAGCTTGTAAAATAGTAGGTAATAACTCAATATATATAAAAATACAATAATAAACTCTTTAGTCTTATCTAGGAGATTCTCTAACCGACTACCATAACTTTGAGGTACATGATGATACAATGTCTCGCCCACACTGCCATAGTTGTCCTATACCTTGACAGAGTGTAAAAAATCTCAACCAAGTGTATTCACTAATCTATGCTTAAAAACAATAAAGAATCATCTAAAAAGTATGACCCTTTACCCATGTTGGCATACATGGTTTATGAGGATTTAGAGTTATCTTAACTCATCCCCATATCGGTACTCAATAATACTCCCAATATAATATAAATCATTCTGATATGTTTAAAAACATAAATCTTCCTCAATTTGAGATAATTACTCATAGGTTCTCTTAAAAGAGATAATGCTCAAAAATCCTCATGAACTCATTTAGAATTTAAGGTTTCTTTTTGTTTTAAATGCAAAAGTGTTACATACATGGAATACTTTGTCCCCTCATACTTATTTTGAAATATTAACTCAACTCTCTTCATTCTCATACTCATTTACTCAAGTATCAAAGCAGGTTTTAAAAGATTGTAAAAGACTTTTCAAAAGGACTCCCTCAAACATTACTCTTAACTCTATCATGAATTTAAAATGTTAATTTAAGAGTGATCATTAAGATATATAGGATTTCTCAATGATTAGATGATGTTTGGATAATTATAATTAGGAAGGGAGCGAAGATACGATTTAAAAGAACTCAGACGGAACGAAAGACGGAAGAATAAGGGAAAACGACATTATTGTGTGGCACCAACAATAAACTTCAGACACCTAAACTTGGCGCACTACAGGCGCGGGGCACCAGCCTATTTAGCACCTTTGTTGTGCGCCTCCTCTGCCTTAGCCTAGAAACTCCAACTAATTTTTCTTATTCAATTTTTTGTCCTAATTCACCTAGAATCGATTGATTTCTTCAAAACTATCAAAGATTCGTAAACCCAAAATAGGTAATGAAAACCCACTAAAATTCCACAATAACAACACTCAAACACAAGACTTTCATCTCAAGAACTCAACATAACTCCATTCTTAAATAATGAAGAACAAAACCTTAATAAACTATTAAAGAACCTCAATATGTGAAATTTCATGGACGCATTCAAATGGGAAACTTATAATTGGCATGAGCGTGAACTAACACATCACTATGAAAACTTACATATCTCAAGAACCAAGTTCTTGGCGAAAATCCTCAAAGCTCACAAGAATCTTAAACGTTCTTCATTTCTTCCTTTTAAACCTCTCTTAACAAAACCTTAAGCTCTTTTGGAATGACAAAAACCGGATCCAAGGGTGAAAAAAATGTATAAGGCTTATGGGGTAAGGAAACGACAAAAATATCCTTCCTTAAAACGGATGAAATGCCTTTCCTAGAAGGCTGCACTCAATTACGCATATCTATTTTATCCAAACTCAGAATTTAACAAACTAGGCGGTGTTTGAAAGCGGACTCAACATCCTTTGATTTGATATCTCACGGGTAACCTAATTTATCATGTGCTAAAAGTTCTGGTGGTTTGATGTTTACCCAAGACTCACATGAGTAACTTGTACCAATCTCAATTTAGCTTTTTCTAAGACAAAGGTTTTACAATATCTCCCCCTTGGGAACATTCGTTCTCGAATGAGGTCACTCTAAATGGAAATTAGGGCTGAAATATCTACCCTTAACTAAAACACTCAACATGCAAATTTACCCAACTTAGCATTTCAATGTAAAGAATACCAAGAAACTAATTAGTACCTAGGTTTGGATTTTCTCCGGAAGTAAAAGGATTTGGTTATCTCTTCTTCATATCCTCCTTAGTCTCCCAAGTAGCTTCCTCGACGAATTAATTCCTCCATAAGGCCTTTACGGATGCAACCTTTTTTGTCCTCAACATGCGAAATTGATGATCAAGAATCTGAATGGGTATCTCCTCATATGATAGGTTGTTCTTAATACTAATATTCTATGTAGGTATAATAAGTGAAGGGTCACCCATACACTTCTTCAACAAAGAAAGGTGAAACACCAGACGGACTGCTGTTAATTTTGACGGTAGCTCCAACTCATAAGCTACATTTCCAATTCTTTTAGATATCATGTAAGGACCAATATACCTAGAACTGAGCTTCCCCTGCTTACCAAATATCATTGCACCTTTCATGGGTGAAATCATTCAAGTATCATCCATCTCAAACTCCAAGTTTCTTACCGTAACATTAGTATAGGATTTCTGACGACTATGTGCAGTTTTCAACCTTTCTTATGATCTACATTTTCTTCATACCTTGATTCACTGAGTGTGGTCCTATAAACCCAGCTTCACCAGCCTCAAACCATCCAATAGGAGATATATATCTTCTCGTATAAAGCGCCTCATATGGAGTGATTGAATAACGTTATCAAAGACACTACATCCGATTCTAAGTATCAACGATCGTTAGTTAGTAGATAACCCAACTAAATGAGTTGGGGTTGAATCCCACATAGAGTTGTACGTGTTTGAGAAACAGTTGAAAAGCATGAATATGTTCAAATCAGCCATGGAAATAGACATTTATGGATAAAAACATAATTCAAATCTGGGGTTAACACGAATGTCAAATAACTGGGGGTTTTGGTGTCAAATTATCAACTACAACAGCAGCAAATAATACAAAATAACAATAATAAAATGGGTTCTTGGGATGTGATTTGGTTATACGATAATATAGACAAATGGTTAATTGCAACTGTTAGAAAATAGTTGTATATTAGTGACTAAGCTAGACTACAGAGGAGGTAAACTTTCTCTCGAACATTTTACCCCAAATCAAGTTAATTTCTTTCAAACATGGACAATCATGCAAAAGAAGAACAGCATGCGCTTTAGTGTATTCACTCTCTCGAGTTGAATGTGTGGAAAAACATTTAGAATAAAAGGAAAACTTGTCTCAATACTCAGAGTTCAAACTCAAAATTACTCTAATGAATGTTCAGAAAAAATTTTGATGTAACGCCTTACTAAAATTAATGTTTGAAAATGTATTTATAGTTGCCAAAAATATGCTGCAAAAGACCTTTTGGCGCAATAAGTCGGGATCACCTATCAGCTCGGTGATCTATTGTTTGGTCAATGTCCTCACCTTTCTGCCTTGGCGTTCAGCTTTCTCAAGTTTTGTAACTTTGGGTGATCCAACACTGCATCGCGGAACCACTAGGGGTCTATTCCTTTCTCTCGCCAACTTGGTTTTCTCCTTCAAACTTGGCACATTGGAACTTTAGGCGAGATCATGGACATTCAGTGACTCGGCAAAGGGACTTGGTGATCACCAGAGTCCTTGCTTTGCACCTCAATCCAAATACCTGAAAATCAAGGATTTTACATGAGTTATTGGTACAAAATAAGCATTTGAGGACACAAAATCTATCTTAATAAAGCCTTATATAAGTCCAAATCTAGGACTCATAAACACCCCCAACTTAATATTTTGTTTGTCCTAAAGTAAAACTCAAGTTCATCAGTTCAAAAAGGATGTCTCGAACAGTGCTACACAAGACTAAATCATGAATACACACAAAAAGACTCAGCTTACTCAGGCAAGGATCAATTGTGCACACACAGATTCATCTTCTGATTTACCATTACCAAATATGCTCGAGATTACTATACTTCCTTCAAATGCAAGTTCAAGCTCAACAAAGGTACTCAAATTCCCTCATGCAAAGAATGATTCCATATTCAGACACAATGGTTGAACAAATTATAGATTCGGAATCACATACAACTCTCACACTCATAAAGATGAACACATGCATGACTACCCCCATAGGTTTGCCCTTATTTTCCAATCAACATTTGTTTGAGCTCACTCAAGATCATAAAAGGTCTTTCTAAGGCTTGCAACGGGGATTGGTGTAAAGGTACAGTTATTTAGGCTCAGTGGCAGCTATCCTCATGAAGTTTGGTAAGAACAACACCTTCTTCCCTTTTTCTTCAACAATTTCATTCATGTTCAAAATTCACCTCATTATTCATTTTCCATGATACATTGGACACCCCATTTCTTTTTGCAACTTTATTTTTACACTTTTTCATTTTTTTTGTTTTTTTTTTGTATAGAGGGGTTCCATCTTTCTCAAAACCATGGGTAGAGGGGAATTTCTTCAGATTTCTTGATTTACCATCACTTTTCACCACCACCTAACTTAGGCTTTTGGCCTAAGTTGGCTATTTAAACAAACCACATCTGATGAGGATTAAGGGTTAAGGGATAAAGAAAGGTCACAATTGCACCAAGTTTGTTCAAAGAAAAGGTTAAGGCTCGAAGGTTGCTCAAACGAGGTTCACACATCTCACAAGGTTGGCCACAAAAGAGGTATAATGTCAAATTGTTTCACTCTTTAAATTTTTTTCCTAAGATCATTTGAAGAGCTTGCATCACTTAAGCAACTGGACTAACGGGGCAAATTATAGGTTTCATCACACATGGTTCGCGATAACCTCATCACACAATGCATTGACACCAATGTCAAACAAGACTCCACACTTTTGCTAGTGTGCATTGTTCATCACAAGAAACTCAATTTGATAACCGGCAAGTCACAACGAGATGCAAAAAAATTCACATATTTCCTATGCAACTTCATTTGGCCTCATCGTAGCAGCACATTCATTTTTGTTCTATTATGAGTACTATTCAATTCATCGGTATTGATCAAGACCGATGCTCAAATTTGCAAAAGAAAATCCACATTTAAACTTAATCTAGAAGAGGTATAAAATATTTCAAAAAGGGTCAAAAATTATTTACAGTTAAAACAAGGAGACATAAGCTCAAACATCCACAAAACACATAGCGGAAACACAATTTATAGCAGAAAACCCAATATATAGACAAAAGTAATATGCACAAGAGGTAGGTATGGAAATACCTCACCCCACCACAAAACAAAAAGCTATTTTTCCTCAAATGCAATAAAGTATCAAAATATCAAAAGAAAGGACAAAGGGGAGGTAAAGAGAAATCCTTTCTTGGCAATCGCTCCATCCGTCGGGGCATCAATGCCCGGTGCAATACTCTGAACTTGAGCCTCAGTGCCTGGAGTCACATCAACATTACCAAATCCACTAGGGCAGCCAATGGTGTGTCTGCCAAACAAGTCTGCACATCTGCATCTATCATAGCCTCCTCAATCTCCATAAGACCCTCATAGAAAGCTACCCCAACAACAACAAGCTGCTCCTCATTGGTGTCAGCCTCAAACACAGCAGCAGCTACCTCCTCAGCCAGAATCTCATCTCCGGTGGTGCCCAGAGGCACATCTGGATCAACAGGTTCATCAGGAATGTCCACTGTCCCTAAAATCAATGATATGTTTGTGGACTTCAGCTGGTCCACATCTCTCCTCAGTGTAGTAATCGCGGCTTTTAGAGTTCTTACCTCATTAGAGGCCCTTTGGCCATGCTTACACACCGTTATCCTAACCGCAAAGGCATCAATTATAGCACTCAAAGGTGTCGCAACATTAGCTAGGGCTGTCTAAATCATGCCCAGAATGGTGGCTTCAAGTCTTGAGGGACGATAATCCGTAGAACTGGCTAGCTGCCCCATCCGTAACAAAGTAGCCTAGGTGAGTGGAGGTCGGCTAGCACCAGCAACAGTACCAAATCTAGAAGGCATAGAAGAAGTAGAGGAACTGGGAGTAACAGAAGGAGCAACACTATATATACCTGAAGGCCAAGGGGCCATAGTAGGCAATGTTGCCTCTGCTGGTAGTGTCTAAGGATAATCAACCGGGGATGTATCCATCGTGGCTGCTTTCTTCTTTTGCCCCTGATCTTTCAAGTATTCTGCCTCAATCCTCTTGATGTCAGTACAGGATGTGAGAGTCACTTTTGCATCATTTTTATCATCTCTAGGCACTCGATCTTGTCTGCACAATTGGTGATCAACAACAGAAAAGAGAGAGAGATTTGGCATTGCTTGGACCTCATGACCATCTCATGTGCCATAATCATCTCTAAATTCAGCCTTGTCCCAATAATAATACAACCCAGACAGGCTGTCTTGGCGTGGCTGAGAATTAACTCATTCTGGGATGGGATAATGGTATTGTTGATGAAGCCAAACCAGAACCTTGCTGCTATGTTCAGTCTTTCTTCTCAAAGGGTGCTCCAATTTCAAGCCATTTGGGAGTACTGTCTAATATCAGCGAGGCCAAGCACTTCTTCATGTTTTCTAGTGTCTTTGTCATGATCAGATCTGGGAATTCATCATCAATACGTCTTGAAATACCCAAGATTGAATTGATAACAAAACTATTACATTTCACCTTCCGGCCTCTAACAACCACATAGTCAACCGACTTGATTTAGCAGTCGGCTTCTTCCCTGGTGGTAGTAAAGCTCCATAATTGGCGTAGAACTCCCGGACCAAAGTTGCAATGTACGGGCCATGGGGATTTTAGAGGAGCTAGAATTTATGTGCCCTCAGACACCTTATGATATTCTCAACCCCGACTTCCAAATTCAACACTGAAGCCCTCGAAACAAAATCAAATCATGCACTCATTCAATTAAACTTTGACCCATTACACCCATGCCCCCGAGATACTCATACTTCTCCCGATTTGGCAAAATTTTGCCATTTGATGACTTTTACCCTTAAGAATGACATCAACCACTCCATCATTTGGAAAATTATGTCATTTGCCACAAATGCGGGTTACTTGGACTTCACCCGACAAGACCCAACAACATTTAAGCAGCACCCAACTATTTTAATTACTTTTATGGTACAAAATATTCGGAAAATTAACAACGAAGGCATTATAGCCACGCTATTCAATTTAAAACGAGCAATCAAGCATGCATTTACTATCAAAGAGGCCCAACACACATAACTAAGATAAAAATCAATGCATATGAGTACAAATCGCTAAATATAAGTTCGGGGTTAAGAAAACTAACCTTAAAAGCAAAATATATAAGTTGTAAAGGTAGACGGAAAAGAATCCAACTTCGAACACACAATCAATGATGAATACGTGATAAAAATGCAAGAATATAGGAAAAGATAGTGCAGGTGTGATTTTGGGAAGTTAAAAAGTGAAGGAATGTGAAAGATTTTGAACTTTTGAACTTTTGGCCTTTAAAACCGTCCAGTTCCCGCCCATTCGGCGACATAAGTATTGCTCATCGACCCACTCAGTGACACATCGAGTGGGCACTTACCTCGCCGAGTTTTACATGACCTTCAGTTAATGTGGGGGACCAATCGGCGGACAAAATCATGATCGGCGACCTGGTTGGCAATTCGCCAATTTGCTCCTGGGTTCCCCGATTTTTACCTACTCAAATTTAAAAATTCCTTGAGTCCAACGGCGGTCCAAGTCGGGCTCACCTACCACTTCATCCAATTGCCGTCTGGATTTTCAGCTCCCTAATCTCAACTTCTCAAACACATTCCACACTTTAACCTACACAATGAACGCACTATTATTGCACAAGCAAAAATGAAAACAATAAAGACTTAGGTTGCCTCCCAAACAATGCCTTAGTTAATGTCATGGCACTACGCAATTCCACACTCAAACTTCATTTTTGGGGTTAGCCATAGTATCACTAGGGAACCCCCCTTCTTCTCTCAGGTTTAAATGTGATGAAATATGACCCATTTGGGTCCCCAACTGTTTGATAGAGATGGAGTGAAAAGTGACCGTCTAGCTAAGGGTCGATACATCGTTCTTCATCTCTTTCAAGATCTTATCGGACCCCTCAACCTTATTTAAGATACGAGAGAGTATATCCTCAGAATGACAATCCTCAAAATCCTTGGGCTTTTGGCGCTCGTGGGGAGGAATGTATCTGTCCTTCTCCCTGTCCTTTTTCTTCCAAGTGGGATTTTGATCCCTCTACTCTCCATCACGATCCTCCAACCTTCATCCCTATTCCAGCCTTTGTTACCACCCTGCCTCGGGTAGTTTGAACGATAACCACCTCTTTGGTTGGCTAGGAAGTTGACCTCTTTGTTGTACAACACCTCAAACTTGGCCTCATCTGGATTAGCACACACAACACCCACGTTATTGAGTCTCCTAACACCCGCTCCCATGACATTTTTTGATAAAATGTCAAGTTGCGTCATGATCTTTTAATTGTTTTGTTCCCTCTCTTGGCGTTTCTCCAGCTCCTCCTTGGTCAATTTAAAAGTGAGAGGGGAGACCTAATCCTTACGGGTGTACGAAGCCCGATTAATTGTTGTCATACCATCCAAAAGTTAGGCTGCTATAATGTAAGGTTGTTGCATCAAACTTCTTGGAGAAAGTTGGTCAGCTACACTCTTCTTCACTGAGTCAAGACTTCGCTAAAAATATTGCAGCAAAACGTTGTCGGGTAAACCATGAGTTGGGCATTGTAGCACCAACTTCTTGAATCATAGCCAAGTCTCACGAATTGGCTAACACTCCAAACACTTGAACTTTGAATGTTGTCCCCAAGAGTCATCTTCTTCGAAAAAGGGAAAAATTGCACTTAAAATGCGGTGGCAAGTTCTTCCCACAAAGTAATAGAGTTTCGTGGCAATTCATCTAGCCACTTACATGATTCTTCTATTAAAGAAAATGGGAATAATCTCAATCGGACCAACTCTTGAGATATGTTCTTGAAGGAGAAGGACCCGCAAACATAAACAAAGTTTCTAATATGCTCATGGGGATCCTCATGAGTCAACCCACCAAACAGTCCCTTCAAATGCAAGAGCTGCAACATGGTGCTAGTAATGTCGAACACAGCGTTCCCTTCAACCGGAGGCAAGTGAATGGCACCAATTCCACTCATAAGAAGAGGGTCATTAGCATTGGGCTCATGCTCATCGTTGAGGTTACCGATGTCATCTTGGTGGCCCACTTGGCTACCATTGCTTCCGTTCACACTCATTTCCTTTGTTTCAATACACAGACAAACAAACCAAAACTAAAAACAAGTAGATTGAACTAAGACTAAAAAGAACAAAATTCAGCTTAACTAAAATTGTCCTACACCTTGCCGGAGTATAGGATAACCTAAACTAAGTGGCTCCACTAAGCTATGCTTAAAAACAATAAGGAAACATCTAAAAATATGACCCTTTACCCATGTTGGAATACATGGTTAATAAGGATTTTGAGTTGTCTCAACTCATCCCCATATTGATGTTCAATGTTACTCCTAATATTATATAACTCATGCTCATATGTTTAAAAACATAACTCTTCCTCGATTTTTGATAATTACTCATGGGTTCTCTTAAAAGAGATAATGTTCAGAACTCCTTAAGACCTCATTTAGATATCAAGGTTTCTTCTAGTTTCAAATGTAAAAGTGTTACATACTTGGGAATACTTAGTCCTCTCATACATATTTTAAAATATGAACTCCACTCTCCTCATTGTCATACTAATTAAATCAAGTCTTAAAATAAATTATAAAAGATTATAAAAGACATTTAAAAATGACTCAAAAGGACTCCCTTAAAATTTACTGTTAACTCTATCTTGAATTTGAAATATGAATTCAAGAGTTATGATCAAGATAGATATGATTTTTAAATTTTTAGCCGAAGTTTGGATAGTTATAATAACCAAGAGAGTGAAGATACTATTTCAAAAATTCAGATGGAATGACAAACAAAAGAAGAACGGGGGGAGGAAACCCTGGCATGTTCCTGGAGCCAGCCCCAAACTTCAGACGCCCAAATCTGGTATACTGCAGGCGCGGGGTGCCTGCACCTCTGGATCCTCAGTGGCGCACTGCCCCAACCTCCGCCTAGAAACTTCGATGAATTTTTCCTCTTCTATTTTTGTCCTAATACACCTAGAATTGATTGATTTCTTTTAAACATCCTTAAATTCGTAAACCCAAAACAAATAAAATAAAAGCCACTCAAAATTCCTCAAGAACAACACTCAAATGCAAGACCATCATCTCAATAACTTAACAAAACTCCATTGTTAAAGAATGAAGAATAAAACCTTAAGAAACTTATCAAGAAATTAAATATACAAAATTTCATGGACGAACTCAAATGGGAAGCTCATGATTGAAGTGAAGGTGAACTAACTGATCATTATGAAAATTTCCATACCTCAAAAGAACCAAGTTCTTGGCAAAAATCATCAAAGCTCAAAAACATCTTGAATGTTCTTCTTTTCCTCCTTTTGAACTTCTCTCACCAAAACCCTAATCTCTTTTGGAATGACTAAAACTGAGTCCATTCAGTTTAGACACATAAAGGGTGAAGAGAATGTTAAGGACTAATGGGTATGGAAAAAAAAATACCCCTCCTTAAAATGGATGAAATGCCTTAACTAGACGGTTGTACTAAAACATGCGTATCTCCTTAATCCAAACTCGGAATTTCGCAAAATTGGCGCCATTGGAAAAAGGACTAAACGACCTTCGATCCTATTTCTCATGGGCCACCTAAGTCATCCTAATCTGCAAGTTATGATTGTTTGATATTGACCCAAACTAACGATTGAAGAGTAACTTGCACCAATCTCAATTTAGCTCTTTTAGTTTAGCTCTTTCTAAGACCGGGGGCTTACATATTTTCCTTTAAAATATGGTGTCATTATATCGATGTTGTTTATGTTGATGTGTTCATTGATGATAAGAGTCTTCAGTATGTTTTCAATCAGAATTAGCTTAATATCAGATAGAAGAGGTGGTTAGAGTTAATGAAGGATTATGACATGAGTATCCTCTATTACCCATGGAAGGATAATGTTGTTGTTGATGCTTTGAGAAGGATATCTATTGGTTGTACTGCCCATGTTGAAGAAGGCATGAAAGAATTGGTCAAAGATGTGCACAGACTCACACGATTGGGAGTCTGGTTGTTAGATACCAATGAAGGTGGAGTAGTGGTGATGAACGAGGCTGAATCATCACTAGTTTCCGAAGTGAAGAAGAAACATGACCAAGCTTTATTTGCTTGATTTAAAGGCAAAAGTTCATAAGCAGAAAGTAATGTCTTTTGAGAAAGGGAGAGATGTTGTATTGAGTTATCAAGGTAGATTGTGTGTACCAAGGGTGGATGAACTACAAAAGAGGTTTATGGAAGAAACTCATAGATCCATATATTCAATCCATCCCGATTTCATAAAGATGTATTGTGACTTAACAGAACTCTATTGGTGAAGTAGAATTAATAGGGGTAATGCATATTTCACTGCCAAGTACCCAAATTGCCAAGAAGACAAGGTAGAGCACCGAAGGCCTTGTGGTGTAGCTTAGAATATAGATATTCCGGAATGGAATTGGGAGATAATCAATATGGATTTTATTAATTGATTGACCATTTTTCGGTGTGGAACTGGTAGTTGGTGAATTCATGAAAGTGGTAGTGTGGTAGGTGAGTATTTTATTTTAAAGATTTTATTATAATATTCTTTTGCTAAGTGTATTAATCTTTATATTTCTTTAATATTATTTTTTGGTAGTGCTAAATTCATGGTAATATGTAATAATATTTATTGTAATATTCTTTCGATAGTTGTTTTAATCTCAATATTTCTTTAATATTATTTATCA
>JAJONQ010022614.1:0-47229 GCA_036250385.1 Solanum microdontum
ACATATAAAGTATTATTAACCACAATAATCAACAACTTAAAATTTAAAGAACATACAAAAAAATTGTTTGACCGTTAAAATTTTATTAATGTCACATAAATTAAAATAAAAAATAAAAATATATGTTGGGCCCGTGCTAGCACGGGCTACTATAACTAGTATATATATATATATATATATATATTCTAATATGAGTATTGGACACCAAATAAAAAAAACAAAAAAAAATCATGCCAACTTTTGTTAATTAATTAATTAGGTTTGTGTAGTTGGCTAAACAATCTAACCAATGTTCCCCCAAAACTATATATTTGAAGTTAGAGCGTTAACATAAAGAAAGATTTATTTGATCTTCTAGGAACTAAAGCCCAAAGCATTCTTTTGTAGTATTCATATTAATTGTTGGTTGAACCACCTTATTCCAAAGCTTCACAACTTGCCTTATATAGCTGTATATGTTTTCTATATTGTTGATTTTCAAGGCTTATTCTCCGACAAAACAAAAAATAATAATTTAAAAGAGTAATTATTTTGGCACAATTTTTTATTTTTATTTTTAATCTATGAATATACTCCATCGGTTCTTTTTTAATTGTCATAGTTTCCTTATTGAGATTCAAACTATATAAATTTTGACTAACATTTTAAGATGTATTTTTTTAAATATGAAAAAGTTGCAATTTATAGTACTTTCCGTATAGTTTTTGAATATCTATTTTTTTTAAATATTGAATTAATGTAATTTAATTTAACTTTAAAAATTAGTTAAAATGACTCTTCTTGGGAAACACAACATGACAAATAAAAAGGAATGGAAAAAAATACATCACAACTTGATAGAGCAAATACCATCATGTCATGTATGTTTCTCCTTCTAGAAGATACATTAGTTTTGAAAAATAAGCTTCAAATTGACCTAAAATATTATAAGTCACATGTTTGAATACAGAGAAAAAAGTCTAAAATATATCTGGACTTTGACCGAAATTGTTATAACAATATCGAACTTTGAAAAGGTCATTTTACCCATGCACTATTTAATAGTGTATTTTAAAGGTATATATGTATCCACGTGTACATCATAAATATTGATTCATTATAAATAGTAATGTGTCCACGTAGGCACATATATACCTTTAAAATACACTATTAAATAGTGTAGGGGATAAAAGGTCATCCATAAAGTTTGGTATCGTAACAACAATTTCGATCAAAGTTATAATATTTTTACCATTTTCCCTTGATTATAACCTTAAGTTTCAAATTTCAAGAAAATAAGACCTTCAAAAAAACTCTTCAATTTTTTTTTATTATTATTATTGATGTATTATAGCAACTATATATTCACTATACAAAAGTCAAATTAAATATTCTTAGACATATATATGCCAAGCCAAAAGAGACAATGCAAAGGATCATTTGTAATATGGATATTGGCATGTCAAATATTGATGACGTTTTACTTAGATACTAAAAAATCAAGTTCTCACAGCCATTTTTTCCTTCTTCAACCACTCTTAAACGTAATCGACTTATACACCTAACTTAATCATTTTGATCCAGTCTCTTTTTTATCTTTATTTATTTTTGGCCTACCCTTATTTTAAATTTTATTTTCATAGTCATGTAAATTGGAGAAAGAAGATACACCATTAGATTAATTAGACTGAGATGATGAGTGTTCTTTCGGTACATACTGTTGGGTTCGAAAGTAAGGGCGTCATGCGAAAGCTTACAATTGTAAATAATATGATTGATAAATTAGATGACAAAAACTTGTACGAAAAAACAAAATATTATTATATGGTTTAGCCAATCGGCCTACATATGAAAAATTAATTTAAAAAAAATATTAAAACTTTTGAGAAAAAATCTCCCCATAAACAAAACTCTTTAAAGAACTACTTGTGGATGTTCTTGTTATTCTATGAGAATATGAATCTTCAATTTATAGATCTCCAAGCTTTTCCTCTAAGGAAAGAATAAGCAAATTATGAAACAAAATTATATTTTACTTTCAGAAAAAGTAAAAACAATTATGATAATGCTTTAATTTTCTTTTAGGAAAAATAAAATCCAAATAAGATAAGAAAATTAGGGTAAAACCCTAACACATGCCGGGTGGAGGAAAAAAGGAGAAGAGAAAAATTGTGAAATGTAACTGAAACCCTAACTACAGCTAATTAAGTAGAGTATTTGTGCTTTAATTAACATGAAAGAATATGGTTAGATGATCGAAATCCATTCACCCTTAACAAATTGCATGTGGAATTGGAGATGAAAGTATATATATCCCATCATACAAGTCCATCTAAAACAAATAACATATAGTATAAATTTATATTGATAATTACTCCCTATGTTTCTATGAAAACATACTAAAATTGTATTTAAACAGAAGAAGATTTGAGAATAAGAAGATGAAAAAGTATATTCACAATGTCTATCAATTACAGTATTTATAGACTCTTATAATCATCTAGGAGTCTCTAGAAACTTCTAGCCAACTTACCTCTATCACCGTTTAAACTAAGTAACAAAATACAACTAACACAATGAAACAGTAACAAACTAACTAACTCAATGTAACAGTGAAACAGTAAAAACAGAATTGTGCACTGATGTTGCATTGCCGTCACTAACTAACTTATGCAACTATTATTTCAACACTCCCCTTCAAGCTGTGGGGTGAGAACATTAAGAACACCAAGCTTGCTTAACAGATGCAAGTGCTGGTCTCGACTCAAGCCCTTAGTCAATATATCTGCCACTTGATGTTGAGTAGGCACATACATAGGTTTCACTGTCCCAGCTTTCACTTTGGCTCTTATAAAATGGCAATCGATCTCTATATACTTTGTACGCTCATGAAATATGGGAATGGCTGCTAGTTGAATAGCAGACTTGCTATCACTCAAAACTGTGACTGGCTACAGTATGTTGTTTTTTTTATTTCCAGGAAATCAGTGATTCTCCAAACTTCACTACATACCCTGTGACAGACCTTCTTGTGTTGGGGCATGCAGCCCAATCAGAATCACACCAACATATTAACTCTGCAGCAATTTGAGCTTTCAACCAAATACCTTGCCCCACAATACCTTTTAAGTATCTGATCACTCTGTTTGCAGCTTCCAGGTGAGATTTCTTGGGTTGTTGCATGAACTGGCTCAATGTCTGTACAACATAACTAATCTCAGGTCTGGTTATAGTTGCATATAGCAATTTCCTAACCAACCTCTGATAACCAGTAATGTCCCTTAACACAGCATCTCTAATAACTCCATTAGCTTTGTCATATTCCACTGAGGCCAGCTTAGAATTAGATTCCAATGGTGTACATGATGGCTTTGCACCTGCAAGACCTATTTCAAAAATAAGTTCAAGAATATATTTTCTCTGATTCAGTATAACTCCTTGTGTTGATCTTAGTACTTCAATCCCTAGAAAATATTTAAGTTCTCCCAAATCCTTGAGTTTAAATTGCTGATGCAACACTTCCTTTGCTTCTGTGATCATAGACTCATTATCTCCAGTAATAAGGAGGTCATCAATATATACCAAGACTATAACCATTCATTCATTCTTTTTCCAAGTGAACAAAAAATAGTCATGATTACTCTGAATGAACCCTGCATTTAATAATGTTGTGGTAAGTTTGATATTCCATTGTCTTGAGGCTTATTTAAGTCTATACAATGACTTAAGTAATCTACAAACCTTGTGTTGTTCTTTCTGCTTGAAACCCTGTGGCATCTCCATATACACTTCTTTATCTAAATCACCTTGCAAAAATGCATTGTACACATCCATCTGATACAAATACCACCCTTTTGAAATAGCCAAGGCAATGACACATCTAACAATCACCATTTTAGCAACAGGTGAAAAAGTGTCATGATAGTCCAACCCTTCTTGTTGACTATATCCTTTTGCCACTAATCTAGCTTTGAATCTCTCTAAATCTCCATTTGCTTTATACTTAATCTTATATACCCATTTTGAACCAATTACATTCTTCCCAAGAGGCAGATTAACTATCTCTCAAGTGTGATTGTCTTCAAGAGCTTGCACCTCTAACTTCATAGTCTAAATCCATTTGTCATCCTTAACAGCCTGACTAAAGTTTCGTGGTTCAACTAATGTGGAGAACTTACTCAAATAACATTGATAG
Organism: Solanum microdontum; assembly: GCA_036250385.1. Taxonomy (NCBI): domain Eukaryota; kingdom Viridiplantae; phylum Streptophyta; class Magnoliopsida; order Solanales; family Solanaceae; genus Solanum; species Solanum microdontum. The sequence goes on from JAJONQ010022614.1 coordinate 4,175, forward strand.
CTAGAAGTTATATTATCATATGATAAGTAACCAGCCAATGGATATCTTGTGCCCTTTCCTGTTTTAGGTCCTGCATAGTCTCTCATCCACACAGGCTGTTAAGAAACTCTAGAGGTTCTTATTGGTGGAGCAATACCAATTGAAGAAAATGTTTCAATAAGTTCCCCAGCTGGTGATGCATTCTATGATGTATGAACTGAGTTGATATGAGTTGATGCCTCAGGAGATAACAAGGGGTTAGACCCAAGGTCTGCATTAATGTCCAACACTGTGTCTGAAGTTGGATCAATATTCTCTACTTTTACTTCAGGAGATTGGTTCATTTCATCATCTGATTCTTCATAATGAACTAAGAAGTCTGTGGAACAATTATCTGAGACTTTATCATTGGCAAAGGGAAAGATGTGTTCCTGAAAAATGACATCTCTATTGACAAAGAATTGTAGCAGAATATCCCATCATGATAGCAGGTCTAGCTCTTTCTGAGAACTTATCTCCTTTTGGAAGTACTGAGGCATAACACAAACAACCAACCACTCTAAGATGAGACAAGGAAGGACATCTAGAAAATAACAGTTCAAATGGACTTTTACCCCCTGATGATGGTAACCTATTCATTAAGTATACTGCAGCATTAACACTCAGTCCCCAGAACTTGATTGGCATGTGAGATTGGAATCTGATAGCTCTAGCTATATTCAATATATGTCTGTGCTTCTTTTCTATCACACCATTTTGTTGTGGTGTGTGTGGACAACTACTTTGATGCACTATTCCTAATTATTGAAACAATTCTCTGCATTGAGAGTTAAAAAATTATGTGTCATTGTCTGACCTTATAACCTTTATAGACACACCAAACTGAGTTTTGATCAGTAGAAAGAATTTTTTGAAGGCCACAATAGTTTCAGACTTCAATTGCAACAAATGAACCCAAGTGTACCTACTACAATCATCCACAACTGTCAAGAAGTAATGTTTTTGATCAAAAGTTGGAATTCTATATTGTCCCCATAGATTTACATGTATAACATCAAAGCACATAACTGATCTGTTCTCACTAATTGAAAATGGTAATCTAGTTTGTTTAGCTAAAGGACATACAATGCAAGTATTCAAGGAATCTATGTCTTTATTATGTTGTAAAAGAGATAATGACTTCAGAACTTGAGCTGAAAGATGCCCAAGTCTCTTATGCCATAGTTTGTTGTCTTGCACTACTGCTCCTGCAATCAAACTTTGATGTTTTTGAGCCTTAGATGTTTCCTTCATTCCATGTGCACCTTTGAAAATGTATAATCCCCCTTTCTCCTTACCAATCCCTTTCACCTTGCCACTGTGAAGGTCCTGAAACACACAAAAAATAGGATAAAAGGAGACAAAGTAGGACAATTATTTAGTGGCTTTGGACGCTGATAACATATTATACTTGAAATCAGGAACAAGTAATACATCTTGTACAACCGTGTCTTCAAAAACAAAGGCCTCTCCTATGTGTGATATATCTGCCTTAGCACCAGTGGGAAGATAGACCTTATCCTTTACTGCACGACTCTTTGAAAACACACTTTCGTTTGTTGTCACATGGTATGTAGCACTAGAATCTACTATCCATTCTTGTGATTCTACATGATACAATAAGCAATTAGACATACCTGACAAATTGACTTGTTTCATCTCATGTGTATCTTTGTTCAAAAACTTCATGATCTGTTTGTATTCTCCATTTATAAATATTTGAGCCTTGGATAATACAACATTATTAACCTCTTTGTTCCCTTCCTGATAGGTTTGCGATGCATTCTGACTGACATCTCCAGTTGAATTATTTCCAGTAAAGTTAGTCCTGACTTGACTTCCATAGTGAGATCCATTATTGAATCCTCCAGACTGAGAACCTGCTCCTCTTGAATTTCCATTATTGTAGTTCCCTTTCCTTCTTTGCTTCCAATCTGTAGGATAACCTATCAGTTTATAACAATTCTCTCTAGTATGTCCAGTGAAATGGCAATAGTTAAACTTCTTTCCTCTGTAGTTCTGATTTCCATAGCTGATTTCTGCATTTCTATTCACCTGTATTGCAATTGGATTAACCTTTTCACCCACACCAGTCATACATGCCAAATGTTGGATCTCATCTTCTACTATCATTACATACGACTGATTTATAGTAGGTGTAACTCATTTCAATAAGATTTGTCTTCTAGTTTGATCATACAAATCATTCAAGCCACTCAAAAACTGAATTAGTCTAAGCTCTTATAGGTGATCTGTATAGTCCTTCGACTTTGGGCAGACACAAGTTGGAGCTAGTACCACAACATCATATTCACTCCATAGATTTTTCAACTTAGTAAAATAATTCGACACTAAATCAGTTCCTTGTGTGAGTGAATTGATTTCTCTATGTAGCTGATAAAGTCTCATGCGATTCATCTTATCGAATCTCTTCTTCAGGTCCTTCCATACATCATATGCATTTGTTGCACACACAATTCCACTCAACAATTCCTCATTAACAGAGCTCATCAGCCATGACAAGACAATTGCATTACAAGTTTCCCATTGCTCATGCAATTCATCCTTGTACAATGCTCTGCTACAGGCTCCAGTCACAAATCCATATTTCCTTTTCCCTAACAACACGATTCTCATCGATCGACTTCAAACTCCATAGTTTTTTTATCCAATTAGCTTGGTAGGAATCAATGCAGCACCAGATGCATCAGTTGGGCCTATATACAATGGATCTATCTTAATATCTGCCATTTCTGAATCAACAATCTACAGCAGATCTGATTTCCTTTAACCTTCGTCTTTAGCCTGTTCTACATAGACATTAACGAACCTGCTCTGATACTATATGAAAACATACTGAAATTGTATTTAAACAGAAGAAGATTTGAGAATAAGAAGATGAAAAAGTATATTCACAATGTCTATCAATTACAGTATTTATAGACTCCTATAATCATCTAGGAGTCTCTAGAAACTTCTAGCCAACTTACCTCTATCACCGTTTAAACTAAGTAACAAACTACAACTAACACAATGAAACAGTAACAAACTAACTAACTCAATGTAACAGTGAAACAGTAAAAACAGAATTGTGCATTGATGTTGCATTGCAGTCACTAACTAACTTATGCAACTATTATTTCAATAGTTTCATATTAGTTGTCACGTTTTCTAATGAAATCATAAACAAAAGCTCATTTTTCTATTCTTTACTATTGAGACTCACCAAAATTGTAGTAAAAACTATGGGATCTACATCGTTTAGATTAGTTCCTCTTTTGTATGGATAAACGTACCCTATTACTAAATAAATAAAATCCTTCCGGTTTTTAAGAAGAAAAAATTGTAGTAAAAACTAAGGGCCCCACAATTGCCTTTTTTTTTTTGTTTCCAATTTAATTTGGTCTTTCAGATTTGGTAGTTGACTTCAAAAGTCTTCAACTTTAAGAACTGGTCAAATTCAAGAAACAGTTACTATTTTGAAAATTATTAGAACTTTATTTTTTGTCATTTCATAGTTAATCAGCTTACGTTCTAATTCATATACTAAGTGAAAATAATGTACGTATTTCCACGTAACATCATTTATTTTATTTTTAAAAATTCCCGTAATATATGATTAATTATTTCTACTAATGACTTTTTCCCTCAACACTAAATTTAAAAGGTTCATTTTCAAGAAAAGACAGATTAATTACTATAATTAAACTTGACCCTTTCATCAAAAATTAACGCTGAAACATGCATACATTTTTAGGCAAATATATACTTTCCTTTTTGGCTAAAGTCCAACCAAAGTAATACTGACTTTAGAATATATCCATAAAATATATTAATTTTAATTTTCACATGCAAGTTGGATTAATAAATTACACACATTTCACATCAAAGTGCAATTTGAAATTCAGAAAAATAATAATAATAATTCAGTGGTTGAATAGTTCATTGTGGTAAACTCTCCTTCTTGCCAGCTAGGTTTCACCTGCTTATGATGACCAAAAACTCAAACCAACCAAAAAAATTATTATTTTAAAATAATAAAAATTAGAGGATGAGAGAAGAAAAAGAAAGAAAGAATTTTTTTACTGTAAAGTAAATGTGAAACAGAGAAAAAAAATTGAGAGTTCACAATGACCTGCTTTTAACTACCGAGTAGTGCTAAATAATGTTAGATTCAAATCTAATGTTTTGCTCAACTTTACAGATACAATAGCATATTATTATCTAACATTTACGACTAACATAATTTTTTTTGATAAGAATATGATCTAATTAAATTCATAAATTGTAAGAGAAACAAAAAAAAAATGGACCATTTATTAAATAACTATCCCAAAAAGGGACAATTGACAAAAAATTCCGCCTGTATTGGTCTGTGGTCTTATTGGACCAGGTTTGGCTCAAAAAGAATAATAACACACCATATTCCAAGTGTCTTTGGATTGACTTAACTTTTTTGGAACCCCAGGATAATCCGCAGTTGCTATAACCTCTGTCACAGTCTCTGCCCTTCAGGTGAGCACTTTGTGCGCACTGAGTAAACCCCCACTATGTAATAGCCTGTAAACCACACAGAGGATGTAAATCACACTAGGCAAGCCCTATGCGACAGGTTCGACTCAGGGGATTGACTTAACTTATTCACACATTATTCAATAATAATTAGTAGAGCATCTTTTCATTTTCAACTCTGAGGTTATAAGTTTGAATACCAATGAAGCGAAAAAAGTGGGAAAGGTAGAATACCAAATAGCATAAAAATAAGTAGTAGCTAGGGCAACCAGGATTTAATTAATTTTGATAAATAATAAACCTTAAAACTTTCAATTAGCAACTAACTTAGTTTTACCACTTCAACAAGAAAATGAGTAGTTAATTTCCTTGCTACCACAAAATTTCAAAGATAATCTCTATGTAATTAAGCTCTTAAATTATCCACAACTAATATATATAAATATATGAGAATAAAAAAGAACAAGGAATTGTGCAAAACAATTAGTACTTTTGGTAGTATTATTTAAGCTTTTTTTTTTTTTAGTATTTTCAATCTATGTTTATACATCCGATATTAATCTTATACATAGAAAATCATGATATTAACAATATAGAGTATGATTTCTATTCTAATTACCCTATTACTTTAATACCACATAACCAAATAATTGATAAAAATAATATCAATATAATTAATCTGATATATTAATACACTATATTCAATAATATTTTTATACACCTTATCAAACAACTTCTACAATATTATGAATATTCCACTATTAATGAACTTTCCCATCATAAGCTACTGAGTCAATGCATGAAAGACATGCAATACCAAATGAAAAGATATATATATGATGTGTTTAGATAACAATGTACTAACTAATATAAGTACCATTATTGTTGTGTGTTCATTATTTCCAAATTTCTAACTAACATATTTCTTAATTCTTACTTAATTATTCTTATGGTTTGGTTTTCCAAGAAATAAACCGCCTTCTATCATAATCAGTTTAATATAATTGGACACTGCCAGTCCCTCCTAGCTACTTGTGTTTTAAAAATCATAACTCATATTTTTTAAATAATAATAATAATTAACCTACATTAATTTCTTCCCTTCAATTTTCTGAAAAATAAGGTAGCCTTCTTTTCCTATTACAGTCAACTATATTAATTGCTATCATCTATAATAGTATTTTATTGTGTAGGGTCAAGTTTTCTTTCAATTCGATTTTTATTATGTTATATTATATATTTGTTTATAACAATATTTCACAATATAAAACAACAAAAAATAGGCTTAATTACATTGATAACCTCTTAAGTTATAAATTTGTCCCAAAAAACATTTAGATACTTAAATTACATACGATCTGTTTCAATTGAGGACTTGAACATATGATAAAATATTTTTATTAAACTCGGTTCAAATTTTTTACATGTGTTCTTAAATGTCCATTATGTAGATAAGCCACTTAATGTATGTAACTTTATGAAATTATATGTATTACCCTCAATAAGTTGTAGAATCTCAAACATATTCCACTTAAGGATATTGTGTATAATTAAAAAAATGACATGTTTTATGTGATTAACTCATTTACGTAATGGTACCTAAGAACACAACACAATTTTTTTATCTTAAAAAATTGAACTAAAAATATCTAATAGGAACATTTAAGTGAATTGGAACATGCCGTACGTAGTTCCAGTGTCTAAACGATATTTTTGTGTGGCAAATTTAAGAGGCTATTGATATAATTAAGCTAAAAAAGTATCCGGACAAACAACACCGTTATAAAAGTTACACTGTAAATCCAACCTTTGCCTTTCCATGACTCTAAAATCTCCAAAAGTACCTAGGACATTGAAAAACATGATGTGTGTATATACAAAATAATCCAATAAGTTTAGCTAGTTTAATACTAAGCCCCTAAATTAAATTACTAAAAACCGTGTTTTTGGTGAGATCAGTAGCTAATGTCCATCAAACTTTCTAACAATTTGTACAACATCACCATTTTTTGTCTATAATGTATAATATACCAATTTCCATATCTTATTTTGTTTAAATTAAGGATATAGACATAATTAAGGCAAAGAAAACTCTAATTAGTAGTACTTCCCTTAAGAAACCTCCTAGGATTATAATAATTATAATCACCAACTAGCAAATTATTTTCATAAAAAAGATCAGCATTAAGTAAGATATGGTCAATTTTTGAATATCCTAATTATAGTTGTCTAGTTCCTAATCACTATTTAATTTCATTAATTAAATAAAATATACTCTCTCTACCATCCACTTAGCCTCCACCAAAAGCCATTTAAATATCAACCCTTTGTGGCAAACATATTCCAACACAATACATTAACTGTCTTAAACCCTAAACTCCTAAAACTCATCACAAAATCATGAAACTCATCAACTTAGCCCTTTTTGGCTTCTTGTTCATCATTTTCTTCTCATCAAAACCCTCATTTCAAGCTTCAATCAATTATGAACCAAACCCTAGACTTTTCGATGCTTACATAGCTCTACAAGCTTGGAAACATGTCATGACTTCCGATCCAAGAAACTTCACAAAAGATTGGTATGATTACAATGTTTGTAACTACACCGGGGTTTATTGTGCTCCAGCTCCAGATAACCCTAATATCACCACTGTTGCTGGTATTGACCTCAACCATGCAAATATCTCCGGATACTTACCTGAAAAACTTGGTTTATTGACTGATTTAGCCGTCTTTCATATAAATTCCAATAGATTTCAAGGCTCAATCCCGAAATCTTTTTCTAAGCTTCGAATTTTATTCGAACTTGACGTGAGTAACAATCTTTTTTGTGGTGAGTTTCCTTCCGTTGTGTTATCTCTTCCTTCTTTGAAATTTCTTGATATTAGGTATAACCAATTCGAAGGAAAAGTCCCTACAACACTTTGGGATCGAACACTCGATGCTCTTTTCATAAACAACAACAAATTTCAATTTTCTTGGCCTAAAAACTTAGGTAAATCACCCGTTTCTGCTTTGGTTATGGCAAATATTAATGTAACGGGGTGTATACCATCAAGTATAGCAAAAATGTCGAAAACATTAAATGAGATTATTCTCTCGAATTCGAGTTTAAGTGGATGTTTACCACAAGAATTAGGGTTATTGAAAAATGTTAGGGTTCTTGATGTGAGTTTTAACGAGCTTGTTGGTGAGTTACCGGAATCAATTGGTGGAATGAAGAAATTGGAACATCTTAACGTGGCACATAACAAGTTTTCCGGTGAGATTCCGATGAGTATTTGCTCATTACCAAAGTTGGAGAATTTCACTTACTCTTATAATTATTTTTGTGGTGAACCAAAGATTTGTCTCAAGTTGAAGGATAGAAATGATAAGAAAAATTGTATACCATATCGACCATCACAACGTTCAGAAAGTGAATGTAAGACATTTTATTCACGAGGTCCAGTGAATTGTAGTTCATTTGGTTGTAGATCACCGCCACCGCCACCACCGCCACCTCCACCGCCCCACCCCACCCCACCGCCACCACCTCCACCACCACCAAAATCACATTATTACCATTTTCCTTAAAGTGATTGATGAGTTGTGTTTATTTGACTTTTGTTTGGTTTTACGTGATTGGATAGGTTTTGTATTGAAAGGGAAAAAAAAGGAATAAAAAAAATTGTTCGTTGAATAAACTATATTACATGTAAGAAAGTTAAGACTTTTTCTTTTTGTTATTGTTTATCACTTTTTGTATCATTGGATATATACATTGACTTTGATTGTATTTTATTTAATTTCCCCTTCATCTTTTTTTGTGCAAATAATATGTACCATGATGTTCTCGTTATTATTTTTTATATAAATTTTTAAATATGTATGAATCTTCAACCTTAAGCACCTCATTGGCTAATTCAAGTAGCAAAAATATAATTTGAAAACACACGCGATAATTGAAAATATGCATATTGCCTTTCATCTAATAGTCGAATGAGAATACACACAACTATTTTTGAAAAAATATAATTTGAATCAAAAATGTCTAATTGAAATATTTATTAGGAGTTGAAATATTTAATTAAAAATTGACTTAGTTCAAATAGTTAAATAAAATATCTTGACAAGTTAAAAAGGTTAGTTACGTATTAAGCCTTGATTTTCTAAACGAAACTCTCTGCCCGCCTTGCCTTTCCATTCCATCGAGACAAAATTTGGAACTTTCTATCCTCTTGTCTAGCAGGTAAAGATTTACCTTTGTAGAAAGGATATATTCATTCGAATCGACATGAGAGTTCAACTACATTCTCAGAATTTATATTATATAATAATTAAAAGAGGTTGACCTCCTTGCTCTCTCATGTTACACTCCACTTCCCGCCAATCACCTTTTCTCCTCGATCCACAAAGACAAAATATAAAAATGATGCCAATAATTCATCACGGAATAAATAGCTCACTAAATCGGGATCGCTAACTAATACGAACCCCCACCCTTCTCAACCACAAACCAAGAAAAGATCCAATCGAGCCCACAAGCTTAAACCAATTTTTGAAAAAAGGCTGAGCCCATTAGTTAATAGTGTATAATAAAAAGCCTAATATCTGAATGGGCCAATAAGATCTCATTAGGGTTAAATTGTTAGGGTTTGCCATTGAAGCCGTCGTCGAGCTCACTATAGTTCTGTGTTTCTCTCTCTTACCATAGCTCAGAAGCTCGACCATGGCCGTCGGGTATACTCTCTTTCTCTCTCTACAACTCAAAATTCACCTTTTTGCAACATTTATGCTTCAATGTACAATTTTTTTTTATCTCTAACTTTTTTTGCAATTTTGTTGTATTACAGTAAGAACAAGCGAATTTCCAAAGGCAAGAAGGGAGGAAAGAAGAAGGCGTAAGTTCTTTTTTCCTTAGTTTTATACCAAAGTTTCAATCTTTTTTGTTAAATATGTTTTAAATGTTTATTTGTCTAGTCACCTTATCAGTATTGCTATTTTAGTATAGTATTACCTATTGTTTTCATTGCTTCAGTTATCGTATTATTTGGTTGTTGTTACTGGTTGCATTTCCGTATTTCCTTTTTCAAAGATATGAGTCAAGGGTTTATCGGAAACAGCCGCTCTATATTCTACTCTCCCCGTACCCCGGTTGTGAATTACACTGTGTATGATGATGTTGTTGTATTTTGTTGATTTGATTCTTTTTGGTGGATACAGAGCTGATCCATATGCTAAAAAGGATTGGTATGATATCAAGGCCCCATCAGTATTTGGTGTCCGCAATGTAGGGAAGACCCTTGTAACCCGTACACAGGGTACAAAGGTAATTATTTGCTTTAGTCTTAATTTTAAGAATATCATACATTCACTATATAATATATATTTTGGAATGTTAGAGATACATAGGTATTTTAGTGGTTTGCTTATGTGGTTTTGAATATTGGCGAGTAATTGAAGTTCTCTTTGATAGTTTTTTCCATTGACTAATTGTTATTTATCATCAATTGATGACGTTTAGTGGCTTAGAAACAGCTGAAGTTTGATCTGATGTGTCATTGTGCTAAATATAGTGGAATTAACTTATATCGTGTAGCTGAGAAATTTGCAAGTTTTGTGATTTTTGAATCTTCATTTAACTTCTTCTTAAACATGGTTAAGAATGTTGACTTTAGTCATTTGATTGGATTGAGAAATCTAGATGAAGCTTGACGTATGGGGAAGGTCTCTGCTAGTGAAAATGCTAACTATTATATTATATGAAAGTGAACTTTGCATAGCAAAAATAGTGCTGTCTCCTACAATAGAGTCTCCTAGAGTAGAGAACGAACAATTGAGTTCAAGCTCCATTTTGACATAAATTCGGAATAATATTGGAAACCTCTTCTGAGTTTTGAGTCAATTGGACTAAATTATGGGCATAGTATTACTATCTTCTTGAATTCACAATTGTTAAGGTATTCACCCTTTTTTTAGCCATAGTAGTTGGTGTGAATTGTGAACTATATATAAAAAAACACGATGTAATGAATCTTAATGTTATTCCTTCATTCCAGATTGCTTCAGAAGGCCTGAAGCATCGTGTGTTCGAAGTGTCATTGGCTGATCTTCAGAATGACGAAGATCACTCCTTCAGGAAGATTCGTCTGAGAGCTGAAGACGTCCAAGGAAGAAATGTCTTGACAAACTTTCATGTATGACAGTGAACTCAACTTTTTTCCTACCTATTCTTATCAAAATCCTCCTACCAACTTTTTTTGGTTAAAATGGTCAGGGTATGGACTTCACCACAGATAAGTTGAGGTCACTGGTAAAGAAATGGCAATCATTGATTGAGGCTCATGTTGATGTTAAGACAACTGATAGCTACACCTTGAGAATGTTCTGCATTGGCTTTACCAAAAAGCGTCCAAACCAACAAAAAAGAACCTGCTACGCACAGTCAAGCCAGATTCGCCAGGTAAATGCAAATGCTTGTTCAAATCTTAACAAGTTTTGTTCTAATTGTGATATTAGCAGTATTAGTTGTGTGGTAAATGGAAATGCTTGGTTCAAATTTTCTCGAGTATTCGTTTTGATGTGCACTAGTCAGTAGGCAATAGAAATAATGTAAGGATGAGTACTAGTGCTTACACTCCCCCATCCTGTATTTTGCTAAAATCATTGATCTCTACTTTTTTTTCAAAATAATTGTTTTTAGATTCGTCGCAAGATGCGTGAGATCATGGTTAACCAAGCACAATCGTGTGATTTGAAAGACTTGGTCCTGAAGTTCATTCCTGAATCAATCGGTAGAGAGATTGAAAAGGCAACTTCAAGCATCTACCCTTTGCAGAATGTGTTCATTCGCAAGGTCAAGATCTTGAAGGCTCCTAAATTCGACCTTGGGAGGTTGATGGAGGTAATTTTGTTGCTCCCATCTCCACTAATATTAATTTCCATTTCTTGTCACTTTCAGTATTACTGAACTCTTACTTTTTCAGTATTAATGTGGAGATTACTGTTTCTTGGTTGTGGTAGGTTCACGGTGATTACTCAGAAGATGTCGGTGTGAAGGTGGATAGACCGGCAGAGGACGTTGCAACTGAGCCAACTGAAGTAGTTGGAGCTTAAATATGTTAAAGATTTTCATAATCTGTTTTATGAACTTGCTTATGGCTTAAATAGTTTTTCACTAAATGAGTCAGTAGGTTACCTTCATGTATTACTTATTTTGTTTCTTGAAAGTTTAGGAACAGATTCAGAAGGAAATTTTACACTACATTATATGATGTTTCCCAGTAAAAATGGGTAATGCTTTTACAGTTTACCCACTCTATTTTTAATTTTTGCTTTGTGTAATTGTCTTAAATCCACCAAAGATAGATTTTTCTGATAGAAGCCTCTGAACTCACTTTGTGAAAGTGAATACATATATGGGTCATAAGAATTACTCCAGTATTCACTTGGAAGAATTATAAGTTATTTGAAAATTGATGTGTGATATGACAATTTAAATTTCAAATTTGTTTATATTAGTACATTCAACATTCAAGTATGAACAATACTTCTAATATTCTTTGCTTAAACGTCAACCAAATACAATTTTAATTTTATTAATTTCAAGTAAAAACGCCTACTTAGAGTTTCTGGTGGGTGGAAATAAGCATTTTAATCTTGGATAAATTGTGAATATATTATTATTAGGTTGGTACAATCTTTATTTTTGTATTATTTCTATTTCTCATTCTATGTGATGAAAAAGTATACTCTGATTATTAATTCCGGGAATTTTTTAGAAAAGATAGGTTAAAATTTGAAATAAATTTATTCTAATTTATCTTTCTTTAAACTAAATACACATTTTAAAATATATATTGTATTTTTTATTTTTTATTTTTAATTAATTAATGTAGTGAACCGAATACCTAGACTAGATTATGATATTGGAATAACTTGTTCTCAATCAAATGATCCCTTGGTGTCTAATCTTAGATTAGACTTAAGGTGTTTCAATATAAAAGAAAGTGTATATACCTCTTCACTGGAGCATTCATGCTCCTCCTCACATGTCAAAATAATCTCAGCCTCGTTTTTTCATTTAGCAAAAAGAGAAAGAAAGTAGCTAAGTTAAGAGGCTTGCAGTAATGTATATGCACAAGCTGAAGCATAGTAGTGGCTCCATGCAACACCTAATATTAGATACCATCAAACTGATAGAGAGTTTCAGAAAGATTAAAATTACAAAACACAAAAGCATTGCTAAAATTCTTTAGGCAGTTAAAAGTCTAAATAACTGAAATAATAGCAATGAGAACAAAGCTTATTTGGAATTAGATCCAACCTAACTCTTAACACTTGCCCTAAAACTAAACAAGAATCAGTTTTTCAAGAAAAGGTTAGAACCATTAGACGCGATATCTGATGCTGCCATTATTGCTGCTGCTGCTACTGGAAGGTCTAAAGCAACACATAGGACTCTTCTTTTTCTTCTCGCTGTTCCTCCTCCCGATATGGATGAAGTTCTTCAGTATGATCCCCGTGCTGCTCCTGGAAAATTTGCTCCTAACTTTGCTTTTCTTTTCGTCATCCAGTTTCAGCAAAATGTACTGAATTTTCTGAATCTCTAGCTGCAACCGTCCTATCTTCTCAGACCCTTTTCTTGCCTGTTCTGCCACTCGCTTTTGACGGATATTCATGACCTCTTTCGAGTCTGCTGAACCACTGCTTGGAGAATAGGATGTACTTTCCTCTGTATTCTTCATCAATTGGCTATTCAAATTCACCAGATGTACGACTGTTTCCTCGACTTCTTGTAGCTGCTCTTTAACTGTTTCAAAATCAAAATTTTTGGGTTTTTTGGCCTTTTTGTTTGCCTCCAAATTTCTTCTCAGGCTATCAACAGTCAATTGAAGACTCATCAATTTCTCTGCATCGGAAGCAAGTCGCTTGAGAATCTTCTTGTTCATTTCTTGATTTGCCTCAGATGAGTTCATTGATAACTCTAACTTGTCCACACCCAACTCCTTCTCCACTTCTGATTCTGTAGGTGGATGTTTGCTCCTCCACTCCAAATTCCTAAATTGGTTGTGCATGATAGTCCTCCCCACCGTTGGATGATTTGCCCGTTTCTTCAAATCATTCACGCTACGACTGAGGCTGCCGCCTTCTGCAGTTTCCCACAGCTCAAGCATCTGATCATCTACTCTCTCTGCCGCAGAATGAGCTCTTTTAATTCTTTCTGGTGAGCTATCAGAAACATGATCAAGTGGTATATCTTTCATTAGTGTCCCATTTTTGGCTTCAAAGGACTTGGGTTTTGTCTTCCGTCGATTACGGTCATCATCATGCTCCTTCTGGTGACTCCTCCTTCCTGTAACCTCATGTTTTTCTCGATCCAAACTGGGACGAGATTTTATTGACTCAACTTCACTTGCAGTACTATCTCGACCAGGCTTGATGTGTGAAGGTTGATGCAAAACAGGCGTGTTCATGTCTTCCACTACTTTCTTAACTGCTTTAATCCTAGTCCTCAGCTCCTGCAAATCAAGAACGCCTTTTGGCATGATGGAATGACCATCTGTCAGCTTGTTGGAGCTAACTTGACCGGACTGAACCTCAATTTCAACACACTGCAAATACAAACAAGAAAGAAGAAAATTTCAGCAAAAAGTTAGATAATTGCTACATTCTAAACTTGAAGCCCAAGAACAGAGGAAGTAAATGAGAATAACACTTCGGAATGCTGATGCTTCCCGTCAGATATGTTCTGGAGCACTTCAATTAAGTTTTCAAGTATACCCACAAGTCAACTCCGAAATAATAATACGAGTGTTAAAGTAATGTTTGTTCAACTTGATAACCGTTGAGAATCTATTGCATGTTATGACTCTCAGCAAATATGGAAGAAACTTTTGAGCAATCAAATCACTTATTGATGTTATAAAGCAATGGGCATGTACAGAAAGACCAGAGGTCCATGCAAACCTAAACACAGAAAAAGAAAAAACCCAACACTGCTTACTTATGATAAAGTACATTACCTTTGCTTCCTGAGAGCGAGCTAGATTAAATTTCATGAGGAGCAGAGCATTATGCTCAAGCGAAACAATGTCATCCCTCAGAGAAGCAATTACAGGAGCATATGAATGTAACTGTGACTTCAGTTCTCCAATTTCACCTTCCATCGAAATTATTTTTCCTTTCATTCGCTGAATCTCCAAACCCTTGGAAGCATTTTTATCCTCGAGGCTTTCACACACCTCAGTCAACTCATTCATTTTGTTTTCCAGTAGTACTTCACGAACGGAGGAGATTTGGAGATCAAAATAAAAGGTTGCTGCCTCTGCCTCCCATAGTTCAAACTCATAGTTCTTCTCTTGAAGCTCTGAACTCAGATATTCTTCTCGCATTCGTTGCTCTTCAATTTCTTCTTGCAACTTACCTAGTTCAGCTACCAAGTTCATATTCACTTCCCGAAGGACTTCAATTTCTTGGTTTTGAGTGGTATTTGTACTTGATATTTCAAGCATCTTCTTTTCTAGACTTTCATTTGTCAGTATGGATTCTTGACAGTCAGTTTTTAGCACATCCAGAGTCGTACACAATTCTGAGTTCAAATTCTCAGATGCTATAAGCTTCTGCTTGGCTTCCAAGAGTCCTGCTTCCTGCTTATCAATTATTTCTTTTCCAGTGGAAAGCTCCAACTTCAAATGATGGTTCGATTCCCTTACTTCATAGAGCTCCTCTTCCAGCCTTTGAACTGATTCCTTCAGGAGTAAGTTTTCAGTTTCCTTCATTTCCAGCTGCTCCTTCAATATGCCCATTTCCTTGTCAAAGTCACTGATAACACCATGAAGATTGTGCATATCTTCAGATATTGACTTCAGCTCAGCAGATTTCTCACTACCAAAACTACTCCAAACTGTAGAGAGAGTGCTAAGAGCAAGTGTATCAAGTAAGAGTGTATCATTTTCCTGCCCCACCATCAATTTCTCCTCCCTGATCTCTGTGATCTTTTGCAACAAAGTTCTATTTTCCTCAAGAACTTGGGAGTATTTCTTTTTTAATCCAGTATAAGCTGTCTGCAACTGATCATGCTTGACACAGAGACTCCCAACCTCTGCATCAAGTACAGCGGTTAGTTGACTGCCTTTGCTCACTTCCAGTCCCAATTTCTTATTCATCTCCAGAAGTTCGTGATTGTCTTTCTGCACTGTGACAATCTTCTCTGCCATGATATTGAACTCCTTCTCCACAGATTTCTTCACTGACTCAAGTTCAAAGGCCTCTGATTTCAGCTGTGTAAGTAAAGTTACAAGAACAGAGTTTTCAACAAATACCTGCTGCTTATCATCCTCACATTCTCTGAGCGAACATTTTAGATGCTCGATATTGCCCAAAATATGATGAAGAAATGTTTGCTCATTTTCCACCCTATCTTCAGATACAAAATCAGATTCATTGTCAAGGGCCTTGAAAACCCGATATATCCCCAGTCTCAACCTTTCGATTTCATCTAGCAAAACTTCTGCTTCTACCTGTTGCTCAAGGCTCTCATTCTCTAACTCTGTAATCAGTCTGTCAGCCAATTTTGATGCCTCAACATGTTTCTGACAGTCCACCAATAAAGTATAATTCTTTTCTTCCATGTCTTGGATGAATTTCTGCAGGATGAAAATTTCACACTGGGCTTTCATAGCTCTGTCAAACTCCTCTTCAAATTCTTTCTTCCTCCACTTACTTTCTTCTTTTAGGAGATGAATATGGTTCTCCATACTCAGTAATCGGGTCTCACTCTGATG
The DNA here is from genome assembly GCA_036250385.1 of Solanum microdontum. Lineage (NCBI taxonomy): Eukaryota > Viridiplantae > Streptophyta > Magnoliopsida > Solanales > Solanaceae > Solanum > Solanum microdontum. Next base: position 20,473 of record JAJONQ010022614.1, read on the forward strand.
AGTAAGTTTTGCCCTTTCTTGTTTCTCCATTCCAACTGCAACTCTCAGTTCTTCAACTTCTAAGCTAGTTGCTTTTTTGTCCTTTTCCAGGCAAGAATATTTTTCTTCCAATCCTGTAAATCTTGATTCCAGATATTCTAGTCTCCGTTCAACATTTTCCAACTGAAGCTCTAGGCTACCTCTTTCAGCAAGAAGATTGGACTTCTCATTCTTCAGCAATTGACAGATCTCTTCTAAACCCTTGGATTTTTCCCTCAGACCTTCAAGTTCAATTTTTGCACCAAAAAGAGAGTTCTCAAGAACAGCATTTTTCTCTAGGAGTTTCTGCATGCTATCAGTTATAATTTGCAACTGAGATAGCAAAGAACCTTTCTCAGCAACAAGGGTCAATTTTTCTCCATTGAGAATTTGGCAAGACTCTTGAAGTGCCCTCACCTTTTCCTGCGATCCCTGCAACTCGCCATTCACATCTGAGAGGGAACTCTCCAAAACAGCCTTCTTTCTCAGAAGTTCATCCATGTCCTCCAGCTTTTTGTGAAGGACTTCTTTCTCCTTTCTATCCTTCTCAAAGATTATTCTCAGCTCTGAGCTTTCTTCCTGCAAGTTCTTTATTGAAGACTTGATACACTCAGGGTTTAAACCTGCACTCTTCACTTGCTCCACCAACGCCTGGTAGCTCCTGTTTAGGTCCTTGATTTCCTCATTCAAACATGAAATGTCTTTCTGAAGTTTGTTATTAAGTTCCACTTGTTCAGCAACCTCCTCTTCGAGTCTCGTTTTCATCTTCCTCAGGCTAAGGATTTCATTTTCCAGATTCTCCTGTGAGAAGGTCGAGGACAATTTCAGTTCACTCAGGCTTTGATTTTCATCCTTCATTCTCCGAAGTTCATCTTCCAAACTATTTTTGCTGGTTTCCATGTCCTTCAGAAGTTGAAGACCATTTTTGAGCTCCAATGCCAGCGCTTTCTGCTCCTCTTGAGATTGAGAGTGCAAGTTTTGCAAAGCCAAAAGCGAGGCTTCAATTTGTGCATGCCTCAAGTGCTCATTTTGCAAATCACTTTGAAGTTTCTCCAGCTCCCTTTGCTTCCGAGAAAGCTCTTGATCTTTCATAGTTATCTTCTTTGCCAAGTTATCTGCCTCAGAGTGCAATGACTGATTTGATGTCTCCAGCAGAAAACACTTCTCTTCAGAATTTCTAAGCTTAGCAGCACCCACTGAAAGCTCACCATTAAGGCGTTTTACATCCTCTTGTGCATGAGATAGTTCATTCTCAAGTTTGGATATTTTCTCCAGACAGTTTTTATACTCAAGGACTGAGACTTCTTTCTTCTCAGTTAACTCCATAACAAGATCTTTCAGTTTCTTTATCTCACTTTCAGCTCTATCAGCTTTCTCACTAAGAAGTCTGGATTCTTCTTGAGACAGCAAGAGTTTTTTCTCCAGTTCAGATATCTGTTCCAGGCATTGTTTGTACTGTTGAAAACAACAGTCCTTTTCAGACTCTAATTTAAAGATCTCATTCCTCAGATGCTGAGCTTCACTTTCCGCCTTAATTGCTCGCTCATTTACTCCTTTCGTGTCTTCATGTGCTTGAGAAGCCTTATCCTCCAAACTGGATATCCGTTCCAAATACTCCTTGTGTTTGCTCAAAGCAGCATCTCTTTCAGCCTCCAGTTTGATAAGTGATTCCTTCAACTTCTGAGCTTCATTTCCCACTTCACTGGCCCGTTCATTGAACTTAAGGGAGTCCGTGTGTGCAGCACTGAGATCCCTCTGTACAGCAGACAACTTTTCCAGGCATTGCTGATATTGCAGGAATGTAGTTTCTTTTTCCACCTCGACACCAGCTAGTGCTTCTTTCAACATTTGAACTTCGCCTTCAGCTTGACCTGCACGCTCTGACTCAGCAAGAACTTTGGCCTTGAGGTTTTCATTCTCAATTGATAATTCAGAAACTTGAGAATGCAAACTTTGTTCTTTTTCTTCTGTATTGCCGCTCAATCCTTTCTTTAACGTTCCCTCGAGGAACTTCGAGTTCTTTAGCATTTCTTCTCCAGCCCCAAGCATCTCATACAATTGTTTTAGACCCCACTCACTTGCTCCCTTATCATCGCCACTCTTCTGTACAGCATGCATTCTTGACAGCAATAACCCCACTGCATGCTGATGCAAGTCACCTGTATCAGGAAAATCATGAGCTCCACACAACACTTCTGGACTATGTGGCTCTCCTGCATGTGCAGAAGATTTCACTGGTGAATCTTCAAGAAGAAAGGGTACTTGGTCGGGAAATGCCTCTGACATGGTTTTCTGAGCCTGCTTAAGTTCGCCTGATACATGGTCATATCTTTCAGCTAACGCTCGGTATGCCCTGTAGAACTCCTCAACTAATTTCATTAGTTCAGGCCTTTTCTTGTAGTACATTTCAGCCCTTCTTGCAAATGAATCGGCATCTTCTTCAATGAGCTTGATCATTGCCTTCACTTTAGAATCCATTTCTGCAAAAATAATAAATAAAACAGGTTAATTCCTCATTTTGGATGAGACCATCCATTACAAAGAGTTCGTACAAACTTTTCCAGTTAAACAAGCAGGAGACGTTAAATCAATAAGGCGAAGTCCCTATTTAGTTTCAAAAGCCTTTGCCATTATCAGTAAACTAAGTAGGGCTTGCAGTCCCTTGTGAAAATTTTAAAAAACATAAATATGTAAGTTAAGTTTGTGAAAAGTCTGAGGGAAGCCCAAAACACCCTTCACAGAAGATCTACCTCAGAAGGGGGACATAACGTAAAGACTAGTCAGAACATAGACTCAAGGTAAAAGCCTTGGAATGGTAGTCTTGCTTTTGGGCAGAAAGATAAGTTATGTAGGCACTCCAACCATTTCGTGCAAATGTAACCTACAGTAGAGAAGGCCAATAGAACAATGATACACACATTAAATACTCGGGTGAAGAACCTCCCATGTTGAAAAAAAAGGGCAGCCCATTGTGAGAAGCATCCCACTTTCATGCAGGTTGGGGGAAGATCCGCACACCAAGGGGCTCAAACCCATATCTATAGGTCACACGAGATAACTTTACCATCGCTCCAATTCAAAAACCTCCCAACTTGAAAACCCCAAAAAATTGCAGGAAACCAAATTCCCAGGCACATTATATACATATGCCCCACAATGGCGACATTGTTTAAATGCAAGATCTTATGGAAAAAGCATAAAGAGAGACACGGGGCAAAGCATTTGAAAAAGGAGTATGATCTGATCGTGCATGAAGCAATGTTTTGAGAATAAAAGGGACACACTTGAGCATGTATGAAACCTTTCAACACAATACAATAAAAACAATATCAAACTCTACGTGGCAAATGTATTTGTTTCTTTTGATGCTTTCATGAAATGCAAGAAGCAGATGGTATCAAGTTCGACAATCATAGTTCGATTCGAGTGCAATCATCCTGTATTTAGAAATCCTTATTTATGATTTCGTAAAAAAACACAACATAGAAGACACAATTAAAAACACTAGAGATCTCGTTGTCCTGATAAAAATGTATAAAGAATTAAGCAATGACAAGGAGAACAAAGACAAAGGGAACCAAGTCTCTAGATACTCACCAGTAAGATTCTCTTGAAGCCATTTTGAGTTCTTAGGGATATGACTATCCCACCACCACGAGTACTTGCGCCTGGAGTTGGAATGTGGCAAGGTTGCCATGACTCCAGCAAAGAACAAAAAAACAACTGGATTTATTCTTGCAAAATACTGGAAATTTTACACTTTAAAGTGCTCAACTACCAATCCCCTGAAGCACAGAGAAAAGAACAAAACATCAAGAAGAAAGCAAAAAAAAAAAAAAAAAACAATTTTGGGGTACAGGATCAAGGCCTAGAGATCATAACTATGTGAAATGAGAATTGAAGCTAATACATCAATGCAAAGTACCTGCTCTGCCAGACACAAACCACAGCTGCAGCTACAGTTACTTTTCAACTTAAAAGTTCCAATGCGAGTGTACCAAAGGCAACCTGAACAGATAAAAAAAAACTGATTGAGAATCAAGCCTCATACATTACAAACTGTTAATTATAAACTATGAATATCTCAAAAACATGGAAAAATTATCCATTTGTTAGATAAGTATATCTCATAGAGATTCAATTGATATGCACATCATAAGTTAACAGAATTTTCCAAGAATTCACCAATTGACAAGATTTATCAAGTCCATACAAGAAAGAATAGAACTTCTAATTATGATCAAGACCTCATAAATAGACTTGTCAAGTAGCAAAATCAGAATGGAGAAATTATCATTAACTCTTAATTAACCAAGACTCTTTTTTTCCCCTGATTATCAAGATTTACAAAACTCCAACATGAAAACTAAAGATTCTAAGCAAATGAGCAAAATTAAACCAACAACAAAAATCAATCTTTTTTTAAGAATCAAACAAAACCCCCCACCAGAATAACAAAATCTACAACCCAAAAACTGATACAACAAGTGACATTGACACACAAAACCTCAAACACAGAAAACAGTTCCACATCAAGAAACAAGCAAAAAAGATTGGATCTTTACAACAAAAAACCAAAATCAGAAAGTTACCCAAGATAACAGAAATCTGAATTAACAGAAGTCTGATTAGCAGCTATGATTTTCAAGAACCAACTAGCTGCTTCATTCCCTCTTACCCCATTTCCTTTCTTGCTCTCCCTTTCTCATTCACTCTCTCTCTTTCTTTATCCTCTAGTTGGTACAGTGTCAATGTGACAATCTGTAAAAAATAGACAAAATATGAAAAAAAAAACCTTCAAGATTGCACCTTTCAATATAGGTTCAACTATACACACTCTGTATAATGTATGTATGTATAGGTGGGGTGGGGTGGGGTGGGGTGGGGTGGGGTCGGGTGGAGTGGGGGGTGGGGTAAAAAAGTTGACGTTGTAAATGGAGTAAATGTGCAAACAAAAAAGGAAGTAATGATACTAATCAATTTGATTTCTTGAAAAAAAAAATTGAAAAATTTTATTTGTTGAGATTTTGTCGGCACTTTATAGGGTAATACAACTCTGGTATACTCATGATCAAGAACGGGGTTTGCTTAATAATTTTTTTTTGGACTAATATATCCCTTGCTTGGGATCTAAAAAAATGTTCTTTCTTGGGTCTAATTCCAATTTTTAAACATTTTTTTAATTATTAATTTACTTGAAGTTAAATTCTTTATGGGATTATGAGAAGCAAACCAAATCTTCTCTTTATTCTTTGCATTTTTATAAATGATACTCCAAATATTTCTTTTTAGTTTTAAATTTTAACATAAAGAATAAAAGATTTACTCAAATGAAAATTATTCTTTGTTTAGGTGAATCAACTTGGGAGAATTTTGACATTTGTTTGAGTCATTGTAAGTACAAAGAATTCGCCAAAATACGATTCTACAACCAATTATGCTAATTCGAATAAGATTTATGGATTGAAGTTGTTGCAAGTTTCGATAGAATAACGTTGAAATAAAATTTGAAAAGATATTAATAAGATGTGGATGAAGAAATTCTAGTCGCATCAAATTATGTTGCAGATTTTATCAAGTTTCGATAGAATAACGTTGAAGTAAAATTAAAAAAAATATTAATTAGATGTGGACAAAGAAATTCTAGTCGCGTCAAATTATGTTGCAGATTTTATCAAGTTTCGATAGAATAACGTTGAAGTAAAATTTTAAAAAATATTAATTAGATTTGGACGAAGAAATTTTGGTCACATCAAATTATGTTGCAGATTTTATCAAGTTTCGATAGAATAACATTGAAGTAAAATTTAAAAAAATATTAATTTGATTTGGACGAATAAATTCTAGTCGCATCAAATTATGTTGTAGATTTTATAGATTGACTATATATAACATATAATTATTCAATTAAGGTAAGTTGCTCTTTTTACGTTCTACTTTTAATTTTTATGTATTTATATTTATATATAGAAATTTTCACTGAAATACGTTTCTACAATCAAATAATTTAATTCATACCATGTAAAGTACGATAAAACAATGTTGAAGTAAAATTTTGATGATTAATTTGAAAATAAAATGTTAATTAGATATGGAATAAGAAATTCTAGTTTATGGATCGACTAAATATAACATATAATTTTATCTAATTAAAATCAATTCATCTTCTAACGTTAAACTTTTGATATATGTGCAATTATATATTTATATAGTATATATATGTATATCTTTTTAAAAAGCTATAAAAACTGAAAAGCATAGTTTTAGCAAACCTGTTAATGTCATTAATTAATTAATTTTAAATTTGAAAAGCTGCTAAAAAGTGCAAAGTGAAGAATGAAAGCTTTTGCAGGACTAAACCACTCACCCCACACAATATTTTTTTAAGGAAAATCTGATTTATGGTCCACAATTTCTTCAATATAATATCTTGTAACATTCAATTGATTTTATATTTATTTTTACACAATTTTTTATATTTATTTTATAAATTTTCTCCTTTTAAAAAAAAAATCAGATTCAGTTTTAATATTATTTTCTTTCTTTTGTTTAGCTTAAAGGCATATACATGCGTGAAAGCTTCGTTGGCTTATCAAATACTTAAAGCAAAAGTAGATATCATGTTCACTTCTCTTCTTTCCACTAATTTCAAACTCAAGTTAAAATAATCATGATTAAGAAAATAAATGTCATTAGCATTAGTGCATTACCATATTATATTTTGCTAATTTATATTCCTTCCAATTTACATGTCCAAATAATTTAATTTGGTCACACATATATTTTTTTAACATATATTGTTGTTGTAGATATTGTTCAAAAGCTCAAGATGATATCGGTTAGATTTCTTTTATGATAAAACCTATCCACACATGATATTTCTTTTATACTAAACCACACTTAAAAATAGGCGTTTAGACATGAATTCCGTGATTTCTTAAGACAAAAAAATAGTATTTGAAATTAAGTTGAAAAAAAGTTTGAAAATTCAAGTTATATTTGAACATGTATTTCATTGAAGTTTTGTGAGGAATATTTTTTACCATCTTTAAAAGATTGTTTGAAATTTGCAGTGAAAAGTTAACATAATATTCAACCAAACACATTTTTTGAAAAAAAAAAGAACTTAGAAAAAGTAACAAAGAAATTATGTCCAAACTAATTATCACATATAAATAATAAATTGAATAAAAAAAGTGTACTAATTAATTATTAATTTTATAATAACAGTATGGGATACATACATTATATAATTATTGGGTTAATGTATATATACACTTTATATTTAAAAAAATTTACATGAGATTTATATTAGAAAAAAAATACAAGATTGGAAAAATTGTATTAGAGATCAATTTTTTTTCCAACATGCTAATTTATTTCATATTTATTTCCACCTTATCTGTCATAACTCATATAGTTCAATTAATCATAGTGGAAAAACCTGTGCCTCAATTAATTTGGATGGAGTGGTTGGTCTTTGACTGTTTGGCCTAGCTACATTTGAATAAAAATAAAATAAAATAGAGCAGTTAATTAACAATTAATTGAATTAAGTACATATATATTATTATGGCTAATGCCCTAATCTAGTGACCTTTTTAAATACTATTTTCAGCAATTCCTCATGAGTACCTATAATATATATTTTCATTGGAATAAAACGTGATAATAGCGCAGTAATTGTGGCTTGTTCTTACTAATAATTATAATGAAAATGTGTAACGATCCGAACCGTCGTTAAACAGCAAAATCAAAGATTCGAGAAAATCTGGGCCACTGACCCGCCAGGGCGGGTCAGGTGCCACTGGGGCGCCGCCGCCAGGGTGGGGTAAGTTAGCGCCAGAGCGGGATAAGCAAGGCAGAATGTAAATTTTGAGAAATCCTATTTTCTCTATCTTCCTAAAATACCTAAATAAGTCGTAAAACACCCAAGAAACCCCAGAAAAGCTGCTCTAAGCTTAGGAATGAAGGAGAAGGATAACTCTAGCGTGAGGATGGTGAAATCTTGCAGATTCTTGGACAAATTCATCGTCACGAACCCGGAAAACTCGAATCGAAGTAAGAAAGTCCGTACAACCGCTTAGCGCCCAGGTAGGCTAGGTTTTTACAATTGAGTAGTTTTTAATCTGTGCTTACTATGTGATATATGTAAATCAATGGTAGGGTTGTGTGTAGACCTTCGTGCACCGAGTAGATTACATGCATTATCCTTAGAATTCAAAGTAGGTGTATGCCTTGTGAGGAGAAATCGGTGAGTTATTAGGAAGACCCAGAATTGCTATCAAGGATAGAATTGGGTCGAGAATAAGGACATGAAATCAAGAACGAAACTAAATTCATGAATGTATGTTACATCCGATAATTGAAGTGATGAAATTGAGAAATTATGATGAATTGTGATTAAACCCCAATAAGAAAACCCTAATGACGAACTAGAGCTGAGAATGGGCAATTTTTATATATATGATAGAGATTGAGGAGTAAGTCATAGGTGATGGTTGTGATTTTATGATTGTGTGATGTATGTTTGTTCTTACTTCATTATGATACATGTATGTATGTGAATGTTGCATTATTGATCACACTTGTTGTAAATGAGGATAATTGAATAATTGTATGTCATGAATCACCTATTAATGTATGCTCTTGATGATATGTTTGTGTTTGTGATTGTGGTGTGTGAATGGGATTGAATTGCCACGTTCTAACATAATTAATTTGGATTGAATTGCCACGTTTCGGTATAATATGAGATCGGATTGCCACGTTCTGACATAAACATGAGATCGACTGTTACGTTCCGGCACACTAACTTGGATCGGGTACCACGAACCGGTATGCTAACAGTTTGAGTTTGGGTTCCATGAGAGGACCACTGAATTGGGTTTTGTGAGAGGATCAATGATGTGCTATTAAATGTGAGTTGTTCGTTGTTCGTGTGCTTGTTGATAAATATTGTGTATGCTTGATATACGATTGTTAGTATAGGGTTGTATTGGTTGTACATGTTGTACTTAGGGGACACGTGTTATGACGATTTATAGTTGGTTGTTCGAGGGATGTAATGGTGAGAGTAGAGATAGTAAATGCGATGGAATATGTTTAAGGGGATTTCACCTTGGGGAAAAGAAGATTAGGTTAGTTTGAAGTAAGTTGAATTAATATATTATGTGACTGTGGTGGGGTAATGTGGCGAGGAAGCAAGGGTATGACGTGAGCGGTTAGTTGAACTGGTGGTGGTGGTACTTGGGGTTTAGCTATGTGTTTAGAATGGTTAAGCTATGATCAAGAATCCGGTAAGTGAGTTGATTGAAAAGGAGGTTAGTAGTCAGAATGCTAGTGTGACTTGGAGGTATTTCAATAAAGGATGGAGGTGGAGAAACGAGTGGTTTATTTCCTGATCTTACTAGTTGGTTTCTTATGTTATGTGGTGGGCGTCAGGTTGACCGATGATGCCTACCAATACGTGTGTGTTGTACTGATACTACTCTTGCTATGTCTTTTGACATAGTTTGGATGCAGGATTGGTGACGTTTCATTAGGTGAAGACGAAGAAAATCTCCAGCAGCTTATATTCTTCCTCCGCATGGTGGGAGTTGTGTCTCTTATTTATATTGCCCAGTTGTACTTTAGTAGCTCTTATACATGTTTAGACTAGATCCATGGGAGTTGTTAAATTGCTCGTCAAGTTTGACTACAATTGTGTCTAAGGGTATTATTTATAAAATCATAGTGTTATATTTATTTCTAATTTTCTTAAAATTTCTGCATGTTTTACTATTAGGATATGAGGGTTCTCCTACTTAGGTGTTGGAGTGGGTGCCCGCACGGCCCAGTGGGTTGGATCGTGACAAAATGCAAATTCATTCACTATACAGTTCTAAAAGACATGATATAACAAAAATCCATCCGAAAATAATAAATATAAATGTTTATATAGGAAAATAGTGACTTAGTACTATGCGGAAACAAGAAAGAGCTTCTCATTTAATCTGTCCTAATACAAACCATTACAAGAAAAATGTGGTACTCAACATTTATGTATTTAGAGAAATCTTAATGGTATAGTTGATTAACTATCTAAATTCCCACTTTATTGATAAGAGTTTGATTCCTGGTCACCCAAATTTTAATTTTACTTTTAAAAAGCATTGCATGGACTAAAAAGTTGTAATTAAACTTTATAGCAAAGTAAAAAAAATATAAAAATGATCAAATAAACAGTATTAGTGCATAATCTTGGGGAATAGACAAATTATTGGAGCTAGGTTCACATTTTGCACTATTACTAATTAATTAAAAATATAAATAAAAACTTTTCAAATGTGGACCAAGAGATATGGCACTACCTTGGCTTCTATCATCACTCCTTTTTAACCCAACTTATAAATATTAACAAAATTAATATATTTGAAAAGAAAGCATAAGCATAAGCATATTTTGTTCTTTTCATTAAATTTTACAATAAGAATTTAAGATCCCATTCCTAGCATGGGTCAAAAAAAAAAGATGTGTAAAGTTGAATTTGGCTTATCAATTTGGAAGAAGGGCAAGTAGTGGGGACTTTTGTGATGTTGATGGAATTGACCTTTCTTCTTATACATTATGTTAAAAGTTTTTGCCTACTTTTCCCAACAATAATAAATAGCTTTTCAACGATGAAATAATTAGTTGGCAAAAGAGGTACATATAGCAAAGAAATGAAAACGGTGAAACTGTTTTACCTTAATCAGAGATCTTGAATTCGAGTCTTGAGTATGAAGAAAATTTTACTGGGAGTGTCACGTCCGAATGGACTCATATAATTAGTTGGCAAAAGAGGTACATATATGCATAGCAAAGAAATGAACCAAGTAGTGGTGCGATAGTGAAATTGTTTCATCTTAATTAGAGATCTTGAGTTCAAACTTTGGGTATGAGGAAAATCTTATTAAAAGTGTCACATTCGAATGGACTCTGCAATGCGTGATTCACATCGAGGAAAAAAGAAAAAGAAATGAAACAAGTAGTACTTATTTTTCCTACCTACCTTTTCCTTCTCAAGAAAGGCATATATATATGATGAAGTATATATTCATTGTTCTAGCAATCATTTAAGGCCAAATAAATACATAGACAAACCCCACTAATAGCTTAGCCCCATTTTCATTTTGCCACTTCTTTATTTCATTTTAATCCCCCAATTTTTTAACTTTTATTTTTGTGTATTATTAAAACACATACATTTAATATTCAGTGTAAACTATTCAATAAATGTTAATAAACATAAAAAAAAAATACGCGTTTTTATCCATGTCATCCTAGGTATTGGGATTTTACCCAAGTACCCGCTTTCTAAATTTAACTCAACTTCAATATATGTAAAAATAATTCATCTTCAATACGAATAAAAAAAATTGAATTCATTACTAATAACATTAGCTATTAAAGAAATACTAAAATGTCAGTGTTTTCTCCAAAAGAAAACCAACGTACTTTTATTGGTTATTTTCCGATAAAAATGCACATAATTATAAATGGAAAATCTTTTTTAGAAAAAAAAAATCGACAAATGGGTGTTGATTTATCTTTTTTTACAAAAATTAAAGGACGTGCGTCGATTTTTAAAGTACAAAACTAAGATATAAATAAAAAATAATTATTTCGTATTTAAATGATATATAAACAATGGAGTTGAAGAGTTAAAATGGAACAAGATTGAGATAAAGTTGTCAAGATTAAAATAGTAGGGGTAAATTTTTGTATTTGGCCTTCATTAAAATTAGAGTTAATGATCAAAAGCACATTTGATTTTCATTTTATTTTTTAAGTTTCACACCCAACTATCAATATATTTTTTCTCAAGTTAAGTAGATTGTGATTTTGTAGAAGGAAAAGTAAACAACTGATAGTTGGTCTAGTTAGCTTCGAAATTTATTTTAATACATAAATAATGATAATTTAGATATATAAAAAAACTGATATTGTGATGTGAAACATAAAAAAAAATAGTTCAAATGTGTTTTAATATTATCTGTAAAATATGCACTATACGGGTGCTTATTACATACACATTTTATTGTATGTAAGTGTAAGTTATTTTCTCTTTGGAAAGGACATGTAGGGTCGTATACTTTAGATTACATGATTTTGTATATTAGATCGGGATATTATAATTTGTTATGTTATATATAATAAAAATAAAGACTATAATAAGGTAAATATATAGAGAACAAATGAACTGAATTGACTTCTTATTTGTAAAAAAATGAAAGTTATTATGCAAGTTATCGGCTTGTGCAATCTATTTTTTACAAATTTATCTAATTGTATGCTTATCTGATTGCTAATTTATAATCCAATTAAAAATTTATTCATTAAAAACAAATACCCACGATATAGTGAGTTAATTTATAACACTCATTCTTCATTTAATAGATAATATGTCTCGTTAATATTGATGGTGTAGTAAAATAATCATGAAATGTGCTAAGTTCAAATATGACAAGTAAAAGTGAACGACGCATAATTGTCCACAAATTAAACAAACAGTATATATGTGAAACTTCCATATATTTAACTTAACAATATAATTACCTTGGATTAGTTTGAAAACTAGCAAAGGTGGCATTCATTCAATCAAATCTCTAACCAATTAAGTACTAATTAAGAATAAGAAAGAAAGATAATTGCAAACTAATATGATAGAATAAGTATACCAAATAGTGATTAAGAGGCAAACCACCAAGAAAGTTTCTTGGTTATTAGTAAATCTTATTTCTGTTAAGATGCTAATTACTTAATTAGTATGTGATTAATGACACATGCAGGTAATAATCACCACCTAACCTTAATCCAATTTATTTACTAAACATATATTAGTGCATGTGAAATGTGAGCTTTTGTCATGACAAAATATTATAGCCAATTGGGTCCACTTTCACATGCCTCATTGACTACTCTCATTAGTTTGCCAACATTAACTGTACAATTGAATGAGTCAGAGTTTATTATTCTGACAAATTATATTATATAGTTTTATAATTAAAAAGTGGATATACATTCTTCTATACGAATTTTGTATACATGCGCACTGGTGAAACCAATTTTAGAATACACATATCTTAATTGATAGAAGTATACATTCATAGTGACAAAAAGGTAGACCAGTCGATCAGAGGCGGACCTACCCTTAGAATAGTTATATTACCCAATAATTTCGAATATTTTTAATGGAAAAATAATAATATTTTATTATAGATTTAGAAATATTAAAAAAAATTATTGATGTACTAAGCCTGAATATTATAAGTTTGCACGATTGCACCTACTATATTAAAGTTTGAATTCGCATTCGAAAAATAAGCTTATATATTAGTTAGATATACACTACTTGTAATAGTATGAGTTTAGTGATATATGAATGGTTACAGTAGGAAACTTTTTTTTTATTTGATTATATTTATCTGTTGTAACTAGTAATTTATCCTAATTTTACCTATTTTTAAAAAATGTATATGTAAATATTATTTAGATGACCCGGAAAAAAAGTTATACACAACAAAAAATTAGTGAATTATATAAAAACGAAGCCCACCCCCACCCCTCGATTCCAACACTACAACCCAGCAAAAAGCTTAGAAAAGAATTATGTGCCACATGAAATTAAACAGTACCGTTCTCTTTGTTTCAATTTATATAGTAAAACATACTTTTTATGTTAAGTTTGTATCATAAAGAAGCCTCACAAGTCACAAATATCTACGATTTTTAGTTTACGAATTTCAAAAAAAAAAACTAAACTTTGTATCTAGTTAAATTGTATCATATCTAGTTGAGGGTCTATCTAAAAGTCTCTCTATATCCTAAAAATATAAGTAAAATTTATATATATCGTACCTTCTTCAAACTTCATTTATAAAATTACATTGAATATCTTATTGTATCTTCGTAAATTACAGAAAACACCCTAGGTCAAATGGATATGCCAATGTTGCCTAATTACATAAAATCAAATCAATGTAGAAAAAAAAAAATAAACTAAGTATATTCAAATATTTTTTAACTATTGGAATGAATAGTGGAATTTGTGATTCCTAACACTTATAATTTTATATAATTTCCAAAAATATTTAAAAAATAATTTTGAAATAATAAAACAAGGAAATATGGGGATGGATAATAGACGTAAATCATGAATAATGACTTAACAAAAGTGCTTGTTATATTTTGTCGTGAATTGGGTATCTATGAAATCGATCGTCAATTTGTGATAATTGATGAAGATGTTTCCGCTTTGTTTCTTCTGCAAACCAATTATTATAATATTTGACCAATTGCACTATTCAATTAAGATTTTGAATTTCAAACTATACACTTTAATAGTCATAAATCAATTATAGACTTGATATAATTTTAATATATAGGTAATCACTAATATGAGAAAGAACAACAACTAGCATATTCAATGTAATTAACTCCACAAGTGAAGCATGAGAGACTTGTGTGTATGCAGATCTTAATATTCCTACCTTATAAAAGTAGATAGATTGTTTCTAATGGACCATCGGTTCAAATAAAGCATATCAAAAACAATAAATAAGATAAGTAAGTAAAACAAATACGATAGTGAAAAAGTCATGTTGAAAACAATTAAGAAAAGACCAAGTAGAAACAACAAAATGTATGATAATTGAAGCAAAAAAACATGTAACACTAAAATTGAAGAATAAGATAGTAGGCGAGTAATAATAACAATATTGACAATAAGCTGCAAGTGTGTTATGTCTTGTCTAATCATCTCACCCCAAGATTTCTTTGATATACCTCTACGTCTCTTAATATCCATTATAGCCAAACCTCTCGCACCTTATCATATGCGGCATTTGTGCATCTTCTCCTCATATGCTCGAATCATCTCAGTCTCACCTCCTTGATCTACAGTGGCGGAGTCAGGAATTTCACAAAAGGTGTCAAAAAGGGGGGTGGGGGTGGGAGGGGGAATTGTTGCTAGTGAGATTCAAACACATGAGCACTTAAGACTCTCAAGACATCTAAAACCACTAGGCTACAACACCTTTTTTTTGTCAAGCATGTCCAAAATATGTTATTTAATCACTTCGTATATCATTTTACTTATATATCGTTATTATTTTCCGACGAAGGGTGTCCAATTCTATAGGGTAGCTACACCCCTGGATCTTGTCCACGATGAAAGTTACTTACACCTTATCCTGAATAGTTTTGTCCTTAATCATGTCTCTCCTAGTTGCTCACAAATATCCATCTCAACATCCTCTTTTTCGCTGCTTTCATCTTCTGGACATGCGAGTTTTTGACTTGCCAGCAATCCGCCCATACAACATAGTTGGTTTGACCATCACTTTATAATTTTTTATTCAATGCTTGATAACACATTCTTATCACTAACATGAGTATTTGTTGAAAATAATTATTTGGAGGTTGTTACTCGTTGAGAAAAGCACAACGTATTGCTAAATGAAAATACAAAATAATTTTTCAAGAAATATAATCAAATTATAATATAAAGACCAATACCAATTGAAAACATGTAGAATTAGAACTTTTTATAATGGTCATCTTCTATAATAATATTTCATTATAATCGTGAAATCTTCTTCAAAATCAATGAAGTATCACTTTAGTTTCATTATGTATTTCTAAATTGAGATGTTCGAGTGTAAAATCCGAATATTATATTGTTCTCAATCATTAAATAGTTGATACTAGAGCTCAAAATTTGAGTTTCATTGTTCTAAAATTTCATATTAGAGATATATAGGAAAGGGCTTTTGTAGACTCAATAGTTGGATTAAAAGAATTTTGAAGATCCCTAATATTAATCAAAGATTTTTATACATGATTTGCATAGAAATGTAAGATTTAAGAGGATAATTAGAGCATTGAATGATGTAATTAGACATGGGTTGTACACCTATAAATATGACATGTGGAAATATGAAGTGGAAAACCTATTTGACTATTCTCTATGTATATTTGTCTGATTAATTTACTAAAAACATAGCTTCATATATTTGACTTTTAATTAAAGTTATATACTTTTCTTTTATTATTAAATAGTATAAGGTTCACATGCGGCATCCAACTATTATTAAAGGGATTTTAAAGTAACAATAAAGTTATTTTCATATAATCTCACAACTTCAAACTTAATGCGTCTCTTAGGATACAATAAGTCTTCTACGAACTCTGCTAACACGAAATGTTTGTATATCAATTTTTTTAGTTTTTTTTAAATGTTACATCAACATATGTGAAACAAGCGTCTTAATATTGAAGTTCCTCTTTTCTTCAAAGCAATATCTGATTGTTGCTCCCCACCAGTTTTTCCCCTTTCTTCCAATAAATATTCTAGCTGGACTTTACCGACACTATATACTATATATTTTATTTTTATATTATATTGAATATAAGTGCCATTAACACCCTCCCCCCCAATACCCCATCCTATCACTCTATTACCCAAAATGGATGGTGATCTTTCCTTCTGAGGATTCTCTTCTTCACTTTTAATTGTTTGTGGGGTTGGTGGGGTGGGGGGGGGGGGATGCAAGAAGTGTATATTATATGATTTATATCATTATATATATGGTATGAAAAAATTGTATATCTCAATTCTCATGTTTCTAACTTGAGAAAATAACAAAAAAAAAATGATATTTAATATTTAGGATAGGTTTAAAGTTTTCTCTAAAATATACTATTAATTAAGTAGTTTGTAGTTCTTTTAAGTTTACAAAAATGAATATGTTTGTTCTCCATCAAATATTTAACAAACTTCGACGATTAGGTTTAATGGAATTGGATTTTTAAAAAGAAGGAATAATTAGTTAACGTTTATATTTAGCTAGAGATGTAATTTTTGCAATTTCTATTATTTATATTCTATTCTTCTAAAGTATGATGCAATTTTTTGATGTGAAATTCTTGCAAATTATGGTATGTTGTTGGTGGCTAGTGCAACTTCTTGTGTTGTAGTTTCTTGAATCTAATGGAACTTTTCTTGTGTTTTTTATTTAAAATAAAAATCCATAATTCCTCTCAAATATTCTATGGAAATTAAAAGTGTTCATTTCAACAAATTTTAAAAAATCAAAATTGCTCAAGAATATATTTTAGAAACTATTTTGAGCCAATCCAAAACATTTTTGTCAGTTTTGCTAACTTAATACAAAAATAAGGAAATCAATCAATAATACTTAACATCTTTCTACCAACCTCTTTGAAAGAAATGTGTATAAACACATTAATTTGGACAGAAGGAAAAAGGTATTGAAAATGGGACCTAGTTGAATAAGATGAGAATCCAAATGGTGATTTTGTTGTATAGTGCTATAATATTGGCCAGCTATAGACCCCCCACCCCCACCCCCCACCCCCACACACACCCTTAGCCCTAAAGAGTCTGAAAAGAGCTTGTGAATGCAATGGTACAATAATTGTGTTGTGCTTTCTGCACACACAAAGTTGAAAAATGACTATTCTCTTCATCCATCTCTTACAATTTATCTACTGCAGACAAGAAACAAAGATAAAATTAAAGTGATCATGTGGCCACACATTACAACAACATATCGTCTAAGGAGGATAGTGTGTATGCAAAAGATACATAAATTATTTCCAATAAATATATGGCGCTACACATTCTTAGCCTATATATCGATAATATAAGAATTGTTATACTATTAGATCATCTACACGAGATATATATGTAACAGTGAAGATGAGGTAGATAACTTGTTGCACATATTTATTAAAATATAGTGAGAATGTATAGATTCCTTATATTGTCAGTGAATATAAGATAAATCCAGATCCGTAAGGATGAGAATTACAGTGAGTCAAAAGATGGGAACTGCAAAAGCAATAATTATGCCCACCACACTTGGATGTGAATAGAATTACACAAGGAAAACAAATGATTGGGGGGGGATGTTAAAGAAAAAGGTGTGTACTTGTAAAGAGAACATAACATGAACAAGCAAGGCATCTATTTGTTGGGCCTTAGTAACATCTTGTTTGAAGGCCCAACTTCTATAATATGAAACACTCATATTAGATGTTGCATACAAAATCACTCTTCTTGGTATTTTGAGGGAGGGTAGAGTGTACAAAAACCTAACCCCCACCTCGTGGAGGTAGAGAGGTTGTTTCAGAAAGACCCTCAGCTCAAGTAACAAGTATTAAACTAACTATAGAATATGACACAAGAAGTACATTAACAATTTTTAATTCATTATTAAGGACAAGACAATGTTATTAAGAAACAACAAGGCTATTATACAAGCATAAGGGGGAGGGGGAGGGGGCTCAAAAGGTCCATGAAGGTGTACTAAACTAAACTAATAACTACAACAATAAAGATATTAAAAAATTTCCTTCCAAAATTCACCTACTGGGTTGGATGATGATCTTCAAGGATTGGGAGTGAGGGAAGGAAATGAAGGAATGGATTGCAGTATCAACTTGCGACTGCTTCGACGACCAGGCGAATTCGCAAAGTCACAATGAGGAGGAGAAACTCTCTTCCTGTTGGGAGAAGCTGTCTTAATGCCACTGATTGGAGAGCTAGTCCCCCCTTGTTGGAGTATCTCAGGCATTTCATCTTCTTGAATTGACTCAAATGGTTTCTCGAACTTGGGCTGAGGCTGAGGTTGAAAGAAGTCTGGCCTTCCGACCCCTTGGCCAGCAAATATACCAGATGAGGATCCGATAGATAGAAATGATGATCGAGGTGGTTTGTTCTTCAACGAGAAAGGGAGCTGCATTGGTGGTCTAAAAAGCAAAGTTTTTCATCAGCTAACTTAGTAGAATGATAACATGACATGAAAAGCATAAAGAAGGAACTTTGCTTGTAAAGCTCAATGATTGACATACCTTCTAAATGCTAAAGGTGTAGCAGGGACGGTGGAATCTGGATTCAGCTCTACATCACTATGCAATAGGTTTTTGTGAAAAGCTCTATCGACAGTACTCTTTTCGTACGCATCTGTTTCCTCTTCCTCAGCATCCCCATCTGTGCCTATGAAAATAGAACCTGAATCATAATAGTAGATTTTCAAACTACATTCATAGGTCACAACAACTGAATGAAACTAAAAAGTTGATATGAACCAACGGGCAAACCCTCTTTTCTTTTTCTCAGGCATGAGTATGCAATTCCCTTTAATCATTCTTTCGGTTTTGGGTAGTGGGGAATGTTTACAACTAAAATCAAGCCATTATCAGAAGTAGCCAAGTAGACTTACCATCCTTTCTGCCGAACGCATTCTTGCATCCTTCACATCTGCAATTGATGGAGCATCCAACCCCTCCCTTCAAGAACAAAAGCACTTACCTATCAGCTGATGTATAAATAAATGCATAACCAATGCAACTTGTAAATATAAAAAAAGAAAGACCTGATAGCATTCACAATATTTCTTCAGACAGCCAGATTTCTTGCAGTTGCATCCTCTCTTGTGACGAGCTGAGGCAGGAGTCTTGCTGGAATCATCCTGCAATGCAATTAAATTACTTGCGTTATATAACTTATCCGCGACTTCGAAATAACAAATATCTGACAATGAAAGCCAAGAACTTTTTCCTCACCCCTGTTTCAGAAATAGTGTCAGCGTTCCTTATCACTTTAGGAGCAAAAGCAAGAGGGTTTCTTGATTCGATCTGTTTGCGAGTTGCAAGGACAGTATCTTCATGAATAGGCTTGTTGAAGCAGTCTTGACATGCACATGGCTCCACACAGTAGACTCCAGCGGCAAAACATTCACAGTAACTGCATAGAAGTAAATAGGAATGTTAAATTTGTAGATGGAGTAATCACATTGTCACTACAGCAACATAATAAAGAATGTTTGGCTGATATAGAGGGTCTATATCTTCTATTAAGGTCTAAATCACATAGATCACAAATTTCCACTTCAACTATGCCAAAACACAGGTTACATCTCAATCCAGAATTATTTTTCTCTTTTGGGTTACAACAGATGGTAGGGGTAGTAACCACATGTCCAAAAAGTTTTTCAGCATTTCTCGTCATCTCAAATTCAGAGATGTACGAAAAGCATCCAACAAAAGAGCTACATCAGATATAATTGGGTGATTGGGTCCATCAACACAAAACTGAATAAAGATTGCTATGCCCAAGAAGTTTGTAACATTGTAAGAACCCATTATTACAACTTCAAACCATGCTTGTATAGCATGAAAACTCACAGCAGCCTTTTCTTTATAAGGTTTGTTTGGTTTCTCTTTTACGAAAGAAATAATCTTGACATAGAACTGCAACTAAGCCAACATTGGATTGCCATTTTCATTTCTCGCATAAATAATACACACATAACTTATGAGGAATGCATGTACTCCTATTATATGTGGAATGTGTATGCACTCCTAATAATGACTTCTAGCCTATAGAAGAGGTGGCTATGAGTTTGCCAATGTCAGAGAGAATTTGAAGCTGGAGATGGCGAGTTTGTGCCCGGAGAGAGTGGATTTAAGCTCGTAGGGTTTGAAAGATTCTGAAGGCTCGATAGATGAAGTCATGGAGGGACAGGAGGGTGTTAATTATTTTCTGAATGCGAGAAATGGAGTAGGGTTTTTGAGAGGTTTAATTATTTTCGCATAAATAAATGATAATTCTTTGATCTGATAAACAGGTTACAGACCAACAATATTGTCTGTCACAAGGTTTATCCAATTAAAAATCAAAGAAGTGTTTTATATTTTACTCCTTATATCCAATCTTTGAGGCATTGAATCAAACGTCTCGACAAGATATGCATATGCACTAACTAAATATGGGGATTATTAGTCACTGTGTTACAACTTATGTACTTATAGATCTCTACAATTTTCACTAACCAAACAACCCCACAGTTAACCACAATGAAAAAGGCTAATTAAACAACCGCCGGCTCATCAAAATACTCGATAAGCAACCCATGGCATGAAAATTGAGTACAACCTAAAGATAGCACATAAAAGAAGAAGAATAACTTACAGTTTCAAGCATTTTGATTTCTTACAATTACAGCGCTTGCATGCCTCACCTTCCCCAGGTTCCAATCGACGTCTGCAAAAATAATTTGTAATCAGATAATGGTAGCACAAAAAGAGATTACAAGAACAAAACATGATCATAAGGGAGAAGGATGAACATGCCTCTTTTTCTTTGGACTAGTCTGACTAAGCTCTTCATTATTTACATATCCAGGTGCCAGGCTAGCATCCTCCATAAGAGGTACACTATTCTCAAAAGGTACAATTTCTCTAGAGGTTTCAGGCTGTGATTTACTCATTGATTCTTGACCAGCAACTAAAGGATGAAGACTGACAGCAGAGCCAGACGTAATTAAAAGCTGTTTCCCAGAAGCATTAGTTTCATGCTTGACAACTTTACCATCTTTTGAAGATGCTGCAAGGGCATTTAAATGCAAGCCAATTCCAGGTAAAATGCATCGCGAAGATTCATTGACCGCCTTATAAGGAACTAGTTGCTTCTCGTTGCAGGCAAGGTTTCCATCAGTGTCTTGCACAGTAGAAGAACCAGAACCCTCATCTACATGCTTTCTTCGAGATCCCACCATCTCAAAAACTAGACAACGTCTTCTCATTCCACGGTATAGAGTAGAGACCATCTAAATAGAAAACCAGCAACAGATCAAGATCACAAAAATGAAGAACTGGAGAGTCCACGCAAAAATATGCTCGCAACTAATAAAGCTAGCACTGATAAAAACTAGAACAGCCAAATAAACAACTTTAAGATTAGCTAATAAACCACATGCTCTATGTTTGACTACTTTCCCCATATTCTATCAATAATGATTGCAATAACCAAGAATTCCTTGAATTGGTGAAAAGCTAAAATATGTTGCATCTCATAGGAATCGGGAACCAGTCAAACGCTTTCAAGCTGTGACAAAGTCAAGGTCCCAGACAACTAGAGACTCATAAAATCAGTTCCAAGCTTACAAAATACACAATGGTTCTCCCAAGTAAACTTGTAGTCAAGAAAGTTGAACACGAGCTGTAACATAGAAAGAGATAATTAAAGAAAAAGTAAAGCAGAAAATGCTTGGAACTCCAACAGCTGATCAGCCACATAAAGTAGTGGCCATCTCATATAATAAAAACAATAAAAGCACCGGCATAATAAACTACTATGCAGAATGCAATTCCTCACCTCATTATCAGTTCTTTCACTTTGACCCACACCCATGCCGTCATTTGTTAGAGAAGAATCAGGTTTCATGTTTTGGTTCTCAGCATATTCATTGACTTGGGTTTCGTCCCCAGGTTGAGTAGACGGTTTCTCTGTTTCACTTCCATCTCCACCACATTCGCTGGTACTAGCCTGACCAAAAACTTGCATGTTCTGCATTTCATTTGAGGCAAATCCAAAGTGCCTCAAATTAGGACCTGCTGCTTTAGTGAAAGCCTCAGGGTCACCAGGTGAGTCAAAGATCAGTAGATCCGTAGCATCACAAATCAAATTCTCCCAATCACATCCTGGAGCTTCTTTATTTGGATCAAGTTCATTTTTCCCCTCCGTATTAACTTCACATCTAAGCAAACCTTTTCCAGACATGCCTTGTACCAAAGGGACATATGTCACAGAACTGCCTACAAATTCTGACAAACTCTTACCTCTAAAGCTCCCAGTAGGTAAAGTACTGGGACTATCATTGCACTCATAATTTAGAGTTCGCTCAACAGCAAGCTTTGAGCATTCATTGGATGCTTCAACCACAGAATTCTGAGAACCAAAACTTTCCTTGGGCTCATTTGAGCTATTAACAGCATCTGGCATAGCTTCATCATTATCAACTTTAACACTGTTATCAGAAGCAAATTCTGGTTTTGATGGATCTGAGAGCAGGTGCCTGGAGAAAACAACAAAATTAACAAAAAAAGCCTGATAGACAATCAACAAAACAAGTGAGAGAGAATGAATATTCGTTACCTTCTTAGAAATCTGGATTCCCTTGCGGAGCTGACATGGGGTGAGGTGAACACAGACGGTATAGATCCAAAACTAAGGGTATTGAGTGTCTGGGGAAAATGTGCGGCCTTAACTGGTTTGATGGGGGAAAGGTTGTTAAGGAAATTAGAAAAAGGGGACTCCTGCATAGAGGGAAAAAGCAGACCTTCAGATTGCAAGAGAGAAAACTAAATGATAGTGATAATTTCATGAACATGTGGATTTCAGAATTTCAACCATGCAGCAAGCTAGGCCTTTTCAGAAAAAAACTTTATCTGATCCTAATGCAAAAGGAACAAAAAAGATCTCAAGTTAATACAGACCAAGTAATGTGCACAAAAGAAAATGAACTTGGTTCATTCTTGCTCTTTCTTAAATCATATACTAAAGCAGCTTATTTGATTCATTAGTTAATTAGAGGCACATGCAAGCTATCCAACAAAACCTGGAAATTAATTAGAGCACCTAATGAGATATAAGAGCAATCCAAGCAAAATAGTCAATTTCCAGCAAAGACATGAACATGGTGACTGCACATTTCATTTTACTTGTAACCTTCTTGAAGAAATGAATCCACCATAGCTCAATAGAAATCATGAAAACCCAATCCAAGCAAGATGAAAATGTGGACAAAATTCAATTGGGGATTAGACAGCATCCGAATGGTTGATTCCGCAGAGAATCGAGACAGAACAACCCAGGTAAAACATCACAATGTTTCCAATTACAAAGCAAGGAGAACTATGGCACTATAAGGCACGGATGAAGAATCCCAACAAGAGAAGCGGAAAGGCTAAGCATGCGATAAAGGAAAAAAGTAGTTAGAAATTAGAGAATAGATAAGAAAGAAGTTCTATTTTACACATGAAGTAACACCTATACAGCAAGCATCCAAATCAAAAAATTAGTGAAACATGCAAACTTAGAAAATGAAAAAAGAGACAACATAACCAAGTCTTGAAGCATTCTACACACCAGGAAGATAGCAAATCTAAGAATTCAAGGATAAGGTCAATCATGTTACAATAACACTGAAAATCACCACCAGAAAACACATCTAAAACAAAGAAATAAAGAGGAAAAAGAGACCCAATTCTCCAAAAAGTGTAATTTCCAATGGATTAACAGAAGCAGAAACCAAACTTCATTCAATTTACTTCAATCCCATTTCCATTTTCCAAAAAAAGTTATTTTCAGCAAGCTTTGGTGCCTACAAATTTTGATCTAACCTCACAATTAAAACCTTTCCAGAAGCAGTGTCTCTCAACAACTGACAGAAAATGAGAAGAAAGACAAAAACAAAACATGAAATCGAACTATTTAGCAAGATTAACACAATCCCATTTCTCAAAAAACCCAAAACAAAACAAATCAGACATCAACCATCAAAACCCACAACACAACTACACCATAAATTCCAAAAAAAAAATCAAGAATAAACCAAATCAGTAACTAACAACCAAAACCCTCAAATGAATTAGCCCAAAATCCCCTTTCCCCCCAAAACAAAATTCAAAAAATTACCAAAAGATTCAAACTTTGACCGCTTTCAGATATCAAATCAGTAAACATACCTCAAATTTGGAAATGGGTGTTGCGATCTGGCTCTTGTTCCTCTCTGGAGTATCCATCACCACCACAACTCCTCCTCCTCCTCCCCCTTCTTCACCTTTTACATTCACCTCACTCTTTCTACCTTCTACTTCTACCTCTTCACTCTTTACCTCTACATTTTCACTCTCTAAACTCACTTTCTCATCTTCCCCTTCTTTTTTAGACATCTATCTGACTTTTCTATGGACCCTTTGTCTTTCTCTCTCTATACACACTCACACACGAAAACACACAGAGATACACACAGTTTCCCTCTCAGATAAAGAAACAGACGAAATTCAATAAGGAGCGGGAAGAATGGTGATAAAGAAAGGTGGGATTTTCTCGTGCTGATAAAAGAATGGTGACATCTGCCCCCACCACCCCCCAAGAAAAAACCCCACAACCAGAGAAGATGTCACCACAGCTATGTAATTGGATGAATTGGGTGAAAACAATAAACAGAGAACAAAAAGCAATAAATATAAAAGAGTAAGAGGAAAAAGAAAGGACCAAAAAGTAACGTACAAATAGAAATTTATTGACCAAATCTTCCCCTTTACTTTTTTTACTTTGTAAAAATACTTATGACTCTCCCACTTCTCTTTCTTTTTTTTCCCCCTCTTGTGGTCCTCCTAAGGCTAGGATGGGGTTAATCGGAGTATATAATAAGTGAGAATTTATTTAGTTAATTTTGATATATTTGGGATTGAATCATAATAATAATTATTTATTTGTTATTGTCGTGATATGTAATAGGAAAAATAAAAATCACGTGAGAATACAAGTGTATACTCTCTAATGCCAGTTATTTGCTTATGATACATTAGCATTGTTCTCGAGGGGTATAGTTGGAATTTGGAGTATACGACAAATTAGAATTCATATAGTCAATTTTAGTTTTATGATTAAGGATTGAAACATGGTAATTATTATTTTTGTTGTTGTTGTCTGGAGTAGGAAAAGCATGAATCCCGCGAGAATAACATTAGTGTGGTTCTCGAGGGTATAGTTGGAATTTGGAGTATACGACAAATTAGAATTCATAGTCAACTTTAATATAATTAAGGATTGAAGCGTGATTATTATTATTTTTGTTGTGTTGTCTGGAGTGGGAAAAACATAAATCCCATGAGAATATCTTTCAATGCCAGCTATTTGCTTATGAAACATTAGTGTGGTTCGCGAGGGGTGTAGTTGGAATTTGGAGTATATGATAAATTAGAATTCATATGGTCAATTTTAATATAATTAATGATTGAAGCGTAATTATTATTATTTTTGTTGTTGTTGTTTGGAGTAGGAAAAATATAAATCCCACGAGAATATCTTTCAATGTCAACTATTTGCTTATGAAACATTAGTGTGATTCTCGAGAGGTAGTTTAATTGGAATTTGAAGTATACGATAAATAAGAATTCAATTAGTCAGTATTAATATATAATTAGAGATTGAAGCGTAATTATTATTATTATTTGTTGTTGTTGATTGGGGTAGGAAAAGCAAGAATCAGGCGCAAGAATTTTATTGTATGTCTTTTAATGCCAATTATTCGCTTATTAAACATTAGTGTTGTTCTCGTGGTGTAGTTTAGTTGGAATTTGGAGTATATGATAAATGAGAATTTATACGGTCAATTTTAATATTAATTAGAAATTGAAGCGTAATAATTATTATTTGTCGTTATTGTTGTTTGGGGTAGGAAAAACAAGAATTGAGTGAGAATCCTATTGTATATTTTTTAATGTCAGTTATTTTCTTATGGAACATCTATGTTGTTCTCGAGGGGTAGTTTAAATGAAGTATGTGATAATTGGGGATTCATATGTTCAAGTTTAACATATTAGAGATTGAAGTGTAATTATTATTATTATTATTATTATTATTATTATTATCGTGATATGATGTAAAAAAATAAAATAAAAATCGCGAGAGGATTGCACAGTAATGTCAACTATGAAACATCAGTGTTGTTCTCGTGTAGATAATTTAATTGTCTTGATTTACGATTTTAATCATAATAATTATAAGTTTAATATCAATTACCTCGAGATCATAATGATTTATTTTTACTTCATTATTAATTATTGAAAAATGACTGGGGAGGCGGGGGGGGGGGGGGGGGGGGGGGGGGGGGTTTA
>JAJONQ010022615.1:0-23448 GCA_036250385.1 Solanum microdontum
ATATATATATATATATATATCTATATTACCTTAAAAGCATTAACTCCTGACTTGAATGTTAAATTACTATTATATCCCTAACTTAGGTTGTTACGTTTTCGATGAGTTGTGACTTTTTTGTTAAGTATTGACTTTTTTCAAAGGGCTATGATTTTTCGATGATTTGTGACTTTTACAAGAAATGTGACTTTTCCAAATAGATGTGACTTTTTTAATAAGTTTTGACTTGTCCAAAGGGTTGTGACTTCTTTGAAAGGTTGTGACTTTTCAGATAAGACACAAAAAACACTTGCTCATACTACTCTTTGTTGACTATAAATAGAGGGGTTTCCTCTCATTTTTCAACCACAATTTTTTTAATCTTCTACTCTTCTTCTTCTTCATGCATTTTAAAAACTTTCGTGTGATTTATTGCCGTTGAGTGAGTTCGAAGTTTAGCGGAATATGAGGTACCACTATTATGATGAAGTAAATTGTTCTATTGTAAGAGGGTATATTCCTTAACCTCGGTACTTGAGTAAAATAATTATGATGATATAATATTTATTTATTTTCTTAGTATATATAGTAGGATGTAATTGTCACAACCTGAGCCTACACCCTAGATGTAGCCGGCACTCGAGAACCATTGTTGGTCCCCAAGCGAATCCTTATCCTGGCTGACTACAAGCGGAAGACTAACTCAACCATACAAAGCTTAAAACTTAATAAAAATTCATGAAACTGAAATACAAAGCTTTAACTCAAATGAAAAACTCTGAATAAAAATAAATTATTCGATTCACCATAAAGTAGGCAACTTAAGTCTTTAGAACATTTAATAAAATAAATGAACAGACTTCTGAAACTCTATAGTCTATCTATAAAGCCTCTAAATGACAAATATGGAAGTCGGGACAAGACCCACGACATCCTAACAACTGATATAACTGAAGTAAAAGTGGAACCCTCCAGAAGCAAAGAGGCTCACCATAGCTAACTTGAACTCCATGTCGTATCAACGAAGCTCCTATTGATGACCCTGAATACATGTATCTGCATCATGAAATGATGTAGGCCAAATGGCTCAATATGTGGAATGTACGAGCATGTAAGGGGAATTCTAACGCATAAACATAAGCTTGAATCTGATTAAAAAGGAAGCATACTTACCTCTTCTGAACTCACTCCACTCAACTCAACTAAAGAATAAGATATTCAACTCAAAGATATGATACTCAACTCATGATATTCAAGGATAAAGCAACAATAAAAGATGCAATATATATGGAAAGCTTTTAAAACAGTAGCTAGTAACTCAATGTATTAAAGAATATAATAATAACTCAGTTTGTTTATAGAAAAATACAATATAACTCTGTGGATCCACTAGTCTATGCTAAAAAGACATTAAGGAATCATCTAAAAATTATGACCCATTCTACCCACGTTGACTACATGGTTTATGGAGAGTTGAGTTATTTGAACTCGTCCCCATACCGATGCTCAATATTACTCCCAAAAATATACTCAGCTCATATGTTTAAAAACATAACCCTTCCTCTGGTTTGAAATAATTACTCAAACTACCCTATTAAAAGAGGTAACTACTCTTGAAATGACTTTTGAACTCATAACTCATTTAGAAATCTCAGTTTCTCTTTTATCAATATAAGAATTAATGCCCCTGGGAATAAATAGTACCCTTATACTCATACTTGAAAACTCTTTCTCAAAAACATTTCAAAACGATACTATAATATGATCATGAATGACTCGAGAAGTCATACTATATAAAAATTGATGGTATATCTAATACCATACTGCTCATACATTGATGACATACTCAATTTTCATACTAATCATTCTTTAGAAACTCTTTTCTCAAAGCTCTTCTTTACTATCTAAAAAGTCAATTTAAGAATTGAACTCTTGGCTTTAAAAAGATTTTCAAAATTTATAACTCAAATCATAGGGTTCATGCGGAATTATGGACATGAACGACTCAATTCAAGAATGTTAATGATACCTCTCATCTCAAGATTGCTCGACTCATAGGGTTCATGCGGAATTATGGGCATGAACTACTCAACTCAAGGACCTCCATGGGTAACATGTAGTAGCCCCATGATTAGGAATAAAATCCCAAATCGGTTAGGAAATCAATAATCAAGACTTAGAACTTAAAGATACTACTCCTCTCAAATATACTCAACTAAAGGTGTTCATGTTGAATTTATGGGCTTGAATGACTCGAATCAAGGGACTAAATAACAATATGGAACTTAGGTATACGAATCTTCTTATTCTCATACTTACTTCCTCAAAACTTAGCTCAAATCGACAGTTGATCTTAAAGGATTCACAATTGAATTCAAAGACTTTCTTGAACTCTACTCTTAACTCATTCTTGAATTTGAATTATGAATTCAAGAGTTATGATTCATGATATGAAGGATCTCAATAACAATATAGCAATTCGATAATTAGTAATAGTACTTTTAAAAGAAACATGAACACAAGAACTCAAAATCAACTTATCTCAACAATACTCAAATCTAGGGGTAGAATCCTAGATTTCACTTTTACTGATTTGAAAGTAGATGTAGAGTGTGAGGATGAACTAGTCCAACACTATGATAGTCTTACATACCTGGAAAAATAAGGTTTCTTGAAGAATCCTGAAGAAGAACTTGATTATGGCCTTGAAACCCTAGCTCGAAGGTAAACGATCAAGAAAACCTTTCTTGAGATTCTTGAATTTGTTTCTTGAAATCTCTATTGCCAAGAATTATGATTTTCATAATTGTATGGAGGAATTTGAGGTTCACAAAATGGAATTCTTGGAAAAAAGACTTACCTTGAAGAAAAATCTTGAAAAAGATTGAAAGAATCTTGAATGGAGTCTTCTACTTCGATTTTTTTTCTTAGGGTTTGAGAGAGAAGAAAATGATGGATTAAAAGATGGAAATCTGATTGTTTTGAGCCTTTTATTAGTTAAGAAGTTCGTTTAGGGTTTTCTTGGAGGTAAAAAAACAAAAACAACCCTTTTTAATGTTTTCCCATCAGTTAAAGTCGTAACAGCACTGTATAGGTTACTAAAATAGCCATAACATTATACTCAGAAATCGGATTGACGCAAAATTGGTGGCTTTGGAAAGTAGATTCAAATACCTTTAATTTAATAGGTTATAGTTCACGTAACTATTTATTTTTTAAGAGATATGGTTGTTCGAAGTTGACCCAAGTAGAATCTTACATCAAAACTTAATCTATAAGGAAACTTCAAGAACAGTTATCAAGAACTCATCAAGAAATTAAATTGCTCAATATTTATGGATAGATTCGCAAAAGAAACGCATGATTGGTATGTGGGTCAATGAACCCAACACTATGGAAGCTGACATACCTCAAAGAACTAGGTTCTTGGCGAAATCTTGAATTTCTTGAACAAACACTTGAAACTTTAAACTTTTTCTCCTCTTGAATCTTCTCTCTAAAACCCTAAACGCTTTTGGAGATGAATGAAATTAATTATAATCAGTTTAGACTCCTAAAACATAACTAAAAATGCTTAAATCCGATTGGGTAAGGAAAAGACCAAAATACCCCTCATATTATCGGGTAACTTTTCTTAATTGGACAGCCCGACTTCAAACGGGCATATCTCCCTCATATGAGCTCAAAATTTAGTAAACTCAGTGGCGTTGGAAAAATATTTCGAAGACCTTTCATTTTCCATCTCATGGAACACCTAACTAATCTTGTATTTAGAGTTATGGTCGTTTGAATTTGACCCAAAACTCATAATTTAAGCATAACTTGCAAATTTTCAAATTTTACTATTTCCAATTTAGTTCTTTTTGGAACTCAATGTGCTACATCCAGTGACCTTAACACTTAAGAAATTTTAAATTCCTTGGTAAAATCCTACTCACAATTAAGGATGGTTCGAGTCTTATCTCAAAAAAATTATGGGGTGTTACAATATCTCCCCCTTGGGATCATTCATCCTCGAATGACGACTGGATTGGGTATGGAATAGGATACTCTTACTAAGGTCTGAGTCTAATTGTATGCTCTTACTATATTCAAGCTTAACCTAACTCCTTAGGTTCAGGTTCTATACCTTTCCATAAGGAATCTCATCCCAAGACTATTACTCTTTACCACCACATTGGGCTGATATCAAGAACCACCTAATGTTTAACAACACCACATTCAATCTTATTACTCTAACAAATCCATGGACTCCTACTAACCAACTCCTTTGGAACCAACTAAGGGCTCTCATTTAACTATTTCTCATAGTAAAACCTCATCCTCTTCATTTATAATTAACCTTAGATGGAATTATCACACCATCACTACACGATAAGAACATCAACCTTCTCTTTCTAACATCACTCCATTACTAAAAGGACCTCTGAAAGGATATTTCTCATACTATTTGGAACTCATTTGTATCTTACTCTCAAACACTTGAATTGATTTCTCATTTTATCATCTCCCCCTTAGGTATAAAGCTAACACTTGAAAGCTATGGACCTATTCCATCATCTCTAACTAGTCTACATTTTCTTTTACTCTAACACTCAGGAGAAGCTTATCTCATGACTACCGAACTCTCCATAAGCAGGTACTAAGACTTATCTCTAAGGTGTTTCTGTTATCCTCTGACTACCATAGGGTTTCCCCCTTTCAAAATTCATAAGCCTAGCTTCGGTCTACCACCTCAGGAATACTCTACGCAATTATTCAACATATGAATTTAGTCT
This sequence comes from Solanum microdontum, assembly GCA_036250385.1. NCBI lineage: Eukaryota > Viridiplantae > Streptophyta > Magnoliopsida > Solanales > Solanaceae > Solanum > Solanum microdontum. Next base: position 4,758 of record JAJONQ010022615.1, read on the forward strand.
TCTCTAACACGATGGCACATCGACATCAACTCTATTCTGGTTAAAAAAAATATACTCTATCTCATTATGACTAGTAACTCTTACTCTACCCATAAGGGAAAACTCCTCATCAATAACTTACTGGGTTCATGACTATAGTAACATAGTTTGCCTCATCACTATCTCCCTTTCTTGGATTACTAAACCTCTGCATACTATCCTCTAACTCTGGGCTCTTTCACTACTACCGCTCATGATCTCGTAACTCATTTTACCTTTTCGGGTGGAAATATTACCAAAGCTCTAAACATATTCCCTCATAAGGATCTCAACTAAAACAAGGCTTAAGAAAACTAGTACAAATCGCTTTTAGCTCAAATGCACAATTCATATGAATATGGGTGCGCTCCTCTGAAACTGAACACTTACTCACTCATGGGATTCTCTCAAGCCCCTCTAAAGTCTCATGACTTTCTCAAGACTCTTGCTAAGAATAACTCATCGATAAAAGACTAACTTTTCTTTTCAATCACCTCTAGTATGATTGGTAGTCAAATGAATCATAGAAACGCACGAGTAAGAATAAATCTCTATGACATAGCTTTATTGCACGATTAAGAGTATGAAAGATGGGGAACATTTCTTAAATGTATGTAGTCCCTCGTTTATAGAAGTGGAGCCCTCACAACCATAAACAAGACCCTACTGACACGGCTTCATAGACACCCTAGAACACTTGAACTCTGTTCTCTAATACAAAGTTTGTCACGACCCGAGCCTACACCCTGGACGTTGCCGGAACTCGAGAACCATTGATGGTCCCCAAGCGAACCCTTATCCTAGCTGACTACAAGCGGAAGACTAACTCAATCATGCAAAGCTTGAAACTGAATAAAAATTCATAAAACTGAAATACAAAGCTTTAACTAAAATGAAAAACTCTGAATAAAAATGAATTATTCAACTCGCCACAAAATAGGCAACTTAAGTCTTTAAAACATTTAATAAAATAAATTAACAGACTTATGAAACTCTACAGTCTATCTATGAAGCCTCTAAATGACAAAGATGAAAGTCGGGACAAGACCCATGACATCCTAACAACTGATATAACTGAAAGTAAAAGTGGAACCCTCTGAAGCAAGGAGGCTCAATATAGTTAACTTGAAATCCATGTGGTATAAACGAAGCTCGTGCTGATGACCCTGAATACATGTATCTGCATCATGAAACGATGCAGGCCAAATGGCTCAGTACGTGGGATGTACGAGCATGTAGGGGGAATTCTAAAGCATAAACATAAGGTTGAACCTGATAAAAAGGAAACATACTTACCTCTTATAAACTCACTCAACTCAACTCAAGAATAAGATACTCAACTGAACTCAAAGGTACTCAGCTCATGATACTCAAGGATAAAGCAACAGTAAAAGAAGCAATATTTATGAAAAGCTTTTAAAACAATAGATAGCAACTCAATGTATTGAAGAATGCAATAATAACTTAGTTTGTATATATAAAAATACAATATAACTCTGTGGGAGTTTCTCTAACTGACAACCATCACTATGAGCTATGTGATGATACAGTGTCTCTTCCACGCTGCCAGAACTGTCCTATACTTTATCGGGGTATAGAACCTCTCAACTAAATGGATCCACTAGTCTATGCTAAAAATCATTAAGGAATCATCTATAAAGTATGACCCATTCTACCCACGTTGGCTACATGGTTTGTGGAGACTTGAGTTATTTAAACTCGTCCCCATATCGGTGCTCAATACTAGTCCCAAAAATATACTCAGCTCATATGTTTAAAAACATAACTCTTCCTCTGGTTATTTATAATTTCTCAAACTACCCTCTTAAAAGAGGTAACTACTCTTGAAATGTCTTTTTAACTCATAACTCTTTTAGAAATCTCAGTTTCTCTTTTATCAATGTAAAAGTTGACTCCCCTGGGAATACATAGTCCCTTTATACTCATACTTGAAATCTCTTTCTCAAAAACATTTCAAAATCATATTATAATATGATCATTGATGACTTGGGAAGTCATACTTCATAAACATTGATGGTATATCTAATACCATACTGCTCATACATTGATGACAAACTCGATTACGAATTGTGCTTTAGAAACTCTTTTCTCAAAACTCATCTTTACTTTCTCAAAACTCAATTTAAGAACTCAACTATTGGCTTTGAAAAGATTTTTCAAAATTTATAACTCAAATCATAGGGTTCATGCGGAATTATGGACATGAACGACTCAACTTAAGAATGTTAATGATACCTCTCATCTCAAGACTGCTTGACAGATAGGGTTCATGCAAAATTATGGGCATGAACTACTCAACTCAAGGATCTTCATGGGTAACATGTAGTATCCCCATGCTTAGGAATAAAATCCCAAAATGATTAGGAACTCAATACTCAAGCCTTAGAACTTGAAGTTACTACTCCTCTCAAAGATACTCAACTGATGGAGTTCATGCGGAATTTAAGGGCTTGAACGACTCGGCTCAAGGGTCTAAATAACAATATGGAACTCAGGTATATGACTCTTCTCATTCTCATAATAACTTCCTTAAAACTTAGCTCAAATCGGCATTTGATCTCAAAGGATTCACAATTGAATTCAAAGACTTTCTTAAACTCTACTCTTTAACTCTTTCTGGAATTTGAATTATGAATTCAAGAGTTACGATTCATGATATGAAGGATCTCAATAACAATATAACAATTCGATAATTAGGAATAGAACTTTTAAAAGAAACATGAACTCAAGAACTCAAAATCAACTTATCTCAACAATACCCAAATCTAGGGGTAGAATCCTAGTAGGCTGTGAGGACGAGCTAGTCCAACACTATGATAGCCTTACATACCTGGAAGAACAAGGTTTCTTGAAGAATCTTGAAGAAGAACTTGATTAAGGCCTTGAAACTCTACCTTGAAGGTAAACGATCAAGAAAACCTTTCTTGAGATTCTTGAAATCTCTATGGCCAAAAATTATGATTTTCATTAGTGATTAATAATTGTATGGAAGATTTTGAGTTGAACAAAATGGAATTCTTGGAAAAATACTGACCTAGAAGAAAAATCTTGAAAAAGATTGAAAAAATCTTGTATGGAGTCTTCTACTTTGATTTTTTATTAGGGTTTTTCCCTAGGTTTGAGAGAGAAGTGAATGATGGATTAAAAGATGAGAATCTGATTGTTTTGAGCCTTTTATTAGGTAAGAAATTCGTTTAGGATTTTCTTGGAGGTAAAAAAACAAAAACAACCCTTTTTAATGTTTTCCCATCGGCTAAATTCGTAACAACACTGTATAGGTTACTAAAATAGTCATAAATCTTTACTCACAAATTGGATTGACGCGAAATTGATGGCGTTGGAAAGTAGATTCAAATGCCTTTAATATAATAGGTTATGCCTCATGTAACTCTTTATATTCTAAGATATATGGTCGTTTGAAGTTGACCCAAGTAGAATCTTACATCAAAACTTAATCGATAAGGAAACTTCAAGAACACTTATCAAGAACTCATCAAGAACTTAAAGCCTTAAATTTCAAGAACGAAATTACACTAAATAAATCATGATTGGTGTGTGGGTGAAAAAACCCAACACTATGGAAGCTTACATACCTCTTAAATATTAAGCCCATGGCGAAAATCCGCAACAACACGCAAGAATCTCGACGAATGCTTGATCCTCTCGTTTTTCTCCTCTTTAATCTTCTTGAACTCTAAACTAAAACACTAGGCGTATTTTAGGATTATAAAACTAAACCTAATAGTATTAGACCCTTAAAACCTTACTAAAAATGAATTAAATCTAATTGGGTAAGGAAAAGACAAGAATACCCCTCACTATTTTTGGTTAACTTTCCTTAACTGGGGAGCTTAACTTCAAAAGGGCATATCTCAATCATCTGAGCTTGAAACTTAGCACACTCAGTGGCGTTCGAAAGCTAATTCAATGTACTTTCATTTTTCATCTTATGGAACACCTCACTCATCTTGTACTAAGATTTATGGTCATTTGAAGTTGACCCAAAACTCATAACTTAAGCATACCTTGCAAAATTTCAGATTTTGCTATTTCCAAATTTAATTCTTTTTATAACTCAAGGTGCTACATCTAGTGACCTAACCTTAATACTTAATAAATTTTAAATTCCTTGGTAAAATCCTACTCACAATGAAGGATGATTCGAGTCTCAGTTCAAAAAATTTCTAGGGTGTTACAATATCTCCCCCTTGGGATCATTCGTCATCGAATGACGACTGGACTGGGTATGGAATCGGTTACTATTACTAAAGTTTGCGTCTAATGGTATTCTCTTACTATATTCAAGCTTAGTAATCTAACAACTCCATGGACTCCTACTAACCAGTTCCTTAGGAAATTCTCAACACTTGACTTTATTTCTCATCTTATCATCTCACCCTTAGGTCTAAAGCTAACACTTGAAAGCTATGAACCTATTCCACATTCACAACTCAATTATGCTATCTAGGCACACATGGAAAATTATAACTTAATTGGAACCTCATCTGGTAACATACTATCTAGGCACACCTCTTAATGCACTTGTTACTCTTGTAACTTAGCCACACTTCACTGCCCTTATCTAAACATTAGGGTCTCTCACTTGTACCACTCATATTTATTGCAGCTTATCACCTCAATTCCTCACCTACTCTATGTCAAGTCTTCTAGATCAATCTCAAGACTAACATCATCACCCTCATGTTGCCATTCTTTTGGTCATGACATTCACTTGGTCATTACCTATACAATGACACCTCATCACAAACTCCTTCCTAGCTACAACACACTCTACCTCCTATGATGGAATCTTCACAACTCATCACTTCTTAGTCTACCAATAAGGGAAAACTCCTCATCAATAACTTACTGGGTGTATGACTATAACAACATAATCTGCCCCATCACTATCTCCCTTTCATAGATCTCTATACCTCTGCATACTTTCCTCTAACTCTGGGCTCTTTCTCTACTACTGCTCATGATCTCGTAGTTCATACTATCTTTTAGGGTGAAGATATTCCCAAGCTCTAAACATACCATTATTTTAAAGGTCTCAGATAAAACAAGGTTTAGAGAAAATAGTACAACTCGTTTTTAGCTCAACGCACGATTCATATAATATGAGTGCATTCCTTGTGAAACTCAACACTTAACTCACTCATGGGCTTCTCTCAATCCCCCCTAGAGTCTCATGACTTCCTGAAGATTTCTGCTAAGAACAACCCATCGATAAAGGACTGACTTTTTTGTTCAACCACCTCCAGTATGATGGGTAGTCGAATGAATTCTGAGAACACACGAGTATGAGTAAGTCTCTATGACATAGCTCTATTGCACGATTAAGTGTATGAAAGAAGGGGAACTTTTCTTAAATGTCCCTGGTTTATAGAAATGGGGCCCTCACAACCATAAACAAGACCCTACTAACACGGCTTCATAGACACCCTAGGACACTTGAACTTTGTGCTCTGATACCAAATTTGTCACGACCCGAGCCTACACCCTGGACGTGGCTGTTACTCGAGACCATTATTTGTCCCCATGCGAACCCTCATCCTGGATAACTACAAGCGGAAAACTAACTCAAGCATACAAAGCTTAAAAAAACTGAATAAAAATTCAAGAAACTAAAATACAAACCTTCAACTCAAAAGAAAATTTTGAATGATATAATATATTCAACTTGCCCCAAAATGGGCAACTTAAGTCTTTAAAACATTTAACAAAATAAATGAACATACATTAAAAACTCTATTATCTATCTATGAAGCCTCTAACTGACCAAGAAGGAAGTCAGGACAAGACCCACGACATCCTGACAAAACTATAAAGTAAATGATATCCTCCAGAAGCAAAGAGATTCACCATAGCTAACTTGAACTCCGTGTGGTATAAACAAAGCTCCTGTTGATGATCCTGAATACCTGAATCTCCATCATGAAAGGATGAAGGCCAAATGGCTCAATACGTAGAATGTACGAGCATGTAAGGGGAATTCTAAAACATAAACATAAGCTTGAACTAGATAAAAAAAAACATACTTACCTCTTTTAAAACTTACTCAACTCAAGGAATACTCAAGGATATTCAAAACAACTCAACTTACTCAAATCAGAAGTACTCAAAGATAAGATACTCAACTTAGAGATTAGATACTCAACTCAAAGATATAATACTCAACTCTGGGGACTCAACTCTGGATACTCAACTTTGGATACTCAACTCAATATAAAGCAACACTACAAATGCAATATATGGAAAGCTTTTAAAACAGTAGAAATCAACTCAGTGTATTGAAGAATACAATAACAACTCAATTTATATATAATAAAATATAATATAACTCTATGGGAGTTTCTCTAACCGACAACCACCACTACTAGCCTAAGTGAAGATACAGTGTCTTGCCTACACTGCCAGAATTGTCCTTTACTTTGTCGTCATAAAGAACTCCATAACTAAGTGGATCCACTAGTCTATGCTAAAAAGAACTAAGGAATCATCTAAAAAGTATGCTCCTTTCTGCCCATGATGGCTACATGGTTTATGGAGACGTGAGTTATCTGAACTCAAACTCGTCCCCATATCGGTGCTCAAAACTACTCCTAAAATACTCAGCTCATATGTTTAAAAGCATAACTTTTTCTTTGATTTGAGATAATTACTCAAAAATCATTCTCTTAAAAGAGATAGTACTCAAACTGCTCAAAAATCTTTTGGAAATCTTAGTTTCCTCTCATCCTAAATGTGAAAATATTTACTCTTGGGAATACTTAGTTCCCATGTATCATTTTAAAGAAAATGAACTTTACTCTTACTATTTACTCAACTCAAAGCTTAAGTCTTTAAACAAAGTTAAAACGTTTGTAAAAGACTTCTTAAAATATGGTTCATGCCGAATTATGGATGTCAATGACTCAATGCAAGGTTTTCAATAACCATAGATAGAACTCAAGGACTCAAAGGTACTTCTCACCTCAAGACTATTCGACTTATAGGGTTCATGCGGAATTATGGGCATGAACAAATCAACTCTTGGACTTCATGGGTAATAGGTAATAGTCCCATGATTAGGATTATAATCTCGGAAGGGTTAGGAACTCGATACTCAAGAGTTAGAACTTGAAGATACTACTCTTGTCAAAGATACTCAACTAATGGAGTTCATGCGGAAGTTATGGGCATGAACTACTCGACTCAAGGGTTAAAATATCAAAAAGGAACTCATGTATACATCTCTTCTCATTCTCATACTTACTTCCTCAAAACTCATCTCAAATCGACAGTTGATCTCAAAGGATTCACAATTGAACTCAAAGACTTTCTTGAACTCTACTCTTAACTCTTTCTTGAATTTGAATTATAAATTCAAGAGTTATAATTCATGATATGAAGGAACTCAATAACAATATAGCAATTATATAATTAGGAATAGAACTTTTAAAAGAAACATGAACTCAAGAACTCAAAATCAACTTATCTCAAGAATACTCAAATCTAGGGAAAGTATCTTAGATTACTCTTTTACTGATCTGAAAGTAGATGTAGGGCATGAGGGTGAACTAGTCCAACATTATGATAGCCTTACATACTTTAAAAAAACAAGGTTCTTGAAGAATCTTGAAGAAGAACTTGATCAGAAGCCTTGAAACCATAGCTTGAAGATAAAAAATCAAGAAAACCTTTCTTGAGATTCTTGAATTAGTTTCTTGAAATCTCTATGGCCAAGATTTATTATTTTCATTGGTGATTCATAATTGTTTGGAGGAACTTGAGTTATAAAGAATGGAATTCTTAGAGAAAAGACTTACCTTGAAGAAGAATCTTGAAAAAGATTGAAAGAATCTTGAATGAAGTCTTCTACTTTGATTTTTCCATAGGGTTTTGCCATAGGGTTTGAGAGAGAAGAGAATGATGGATTAAAAGATGAAAATCTAATTCTTTTGAGCCTTTTATTAGTCAAGAATTCGATTAGGATTTTCTTGGCTGTAAAAAATAAAAACAACCCTTTTTAATGTTTTCCCATCGGCTAAATTTGTAACAACACTGTATAGGTTACTAAAATAGTAATAACTTTTTAATCAGAAATTGGATTGACGTGAAATTGGTGGCATTGGAAAGTAGATTCAAATACCTATAATTTAATAGGTTATGGCTCACGTAACTAGTTATATTCTAAGAGATATGGTCATTTTAAGTTGACCCAGTAGAATCTTACATCAAAACTTAATCGGTAAGGAAATTTCAAGAACACTTATCAAGAATTCATCAAGAACTTAAATCCTTAAATTTCAAGAACGAAATTACGCTGAATTAATCATGATTGGTGTGTGGGTGAATGAACCCAACACTATGGAAGCTTACATACCTCTTAGGGATTAAACCCATGGCAAAAATCTGCAACAGCACGCAAGAATCTCGATGAACGCTTGATCCTCTCCTCTTTTCTCCTCTTTTCTCTTCTTGATCTCTCAACTAAAATCCTAGGCGTATTTTTAGGATTATAAAACTGAAACTAATAGGATTAGACCCTTAAAACCTTACTAAAAATGAATTAAATCTGATTGAGTAAGAAAAAGACTCAAATACCCCTCACTATTTTTGGGTAACTTTCCTTAACTGGATAGCTTAACTTCAAAAGGGCATATCTCACTCATCCGAACTCAAAACTTAGCAAACTAGATGTTGTTCGAAATATAATTCAAAGTACTTTCATTTTTCATCTTATGGCACACCTCACTCATCCTGTACTAAGATTTATGGTCGTTTGAAGTTGACCCAAAACTCATAACTTAAGCATAACTAGCAAAATTTCAGATTTTGCTATTTCCAATTTAATTGTTTTTAGAACTCAAGGTGCTACATCTAGTGACCTAACCTTAATACTTAAGAAATTTTAAATTCCTTAGTAAAATCCTACTCACAACGAAGGATGATTCGAGTCTCAGTTTGAAAATTTTCTGGGTGTTACAATATCTCCCCCTTGAGATCATCCGTCCTTGAATGACGACTGGACTGGGTATGGAAAGGGTTACTATTATTAAGGTCTGCGTCTAATGGTATGCTCTTACTATATTCAAGCTTAGTAATCTAACAACTCCATGGACTCCTACTAACCAGTTCCTTAGGAAATTCTCAACACTTGGCTTGATTTCTTATCTTATCATCTCCCCCTTAGGTCTAAAGCTAACACTTGAAAGCTATGGACCTATTCCACATTCACAACTTAATTATGCTATCTAGGAACACATGGAAAATTATAACTTAATTGGAACCTCATCTGGTAACATACCATCTCGGCACACCTCTTAATGCTCTTGTTACTCCTGTGACAACCACACTTCACTGCCCTTATCTAAAGGTTGGAGTCTCTCACTTGTAACATTCATATTTATTGCATCAAACATTTCAATTTCTCACCTACTCTTATGTCAAGTCTACCAGATAAAATCTCAAGACTAACATCATCACCCTTACTTTACCATTCTTTGGATCATGCCACTCATCTCAAATTCAAGCTTAATGTTCATTACTAAACCTGAATATCAATATGATTGCTCACCTGCTATGCTATACCTCATTACTTGATTTGTTATATAACCTTATGAACATCATGACCCTCTCAAACAAATCATAAGCCTAGCTTAGACCTGTCACTTTATGAATATTTTTGCTTTTCTATTCAACACATTCACTTGGTCATTACCTACACAATGACACCTCATCACAAACTCCTTCCTAGCTACAACACACTCTACCGCCTATGATGGAATCTTCAGAACTCATCACTTCTTAGTCTACCCATAAGGGAAAACTCCTCATCAATAACTTACTGGGTGCATGACTATAATAACATAATCTTCCCCATCACTATTTCCCTTTCATAGATCTATATACCTTTGCATACTTTCCTCTAACTCTGGGCTCTTGCTCTACTACTGCTCATGATCTCATAGTTCATACTATCGTTTAGGGTGAAGATATTCCCAAGCTCTAAGCATACCATCCTTTTAAAGGTCTCAGCTAAAACAAGGCTTAGAGAAAAGAGTACAACTCATTTTTAACTCAACGCACGATTCATATAATATGAGTGCATTCCATGTGAAACTCAACACTTAACTCACTCATGGGCTTCTCTCAATCCCCTCAAGAGTTTCATGACTTCCTGAAGATTTCTGCTAAGAACAACTCATTGATAAAGGACTGACTTTTTGTTCAACCACCTCAAGTATGATAGGTAGTCGAATGAATTTTGAGAACGCACGAGTATGAATAAATCTCTATGACATAGCTCTATTGCATGATTAAGAGTATGAAAGAAGGGGAACTTTTCTTAAATGACTGTAGTCCCTCGTTTATAGAAATGGGGCCCTCACAACCATAAACAAGACCCTACTGACACGGCTTCATAGACACCATAGGACACTTGAACTTTGTGCTCTGATACCAAGTTTCTTACGACCCGAGCCTATACCCTAGACTTGGTCGGTATTCGAGACCATTGTTGGTCCCCATGCGAACCCTCATCCTGGATAACTACAAGCGGAAGACTAACTCAAGCGTACAAAGCTAAAAAAACTGAATAAAAATTCATGAAACAAAAATACAAAGCTTTAACTCAAAAGAAAACTCTGAATAATATAATATATTTAACTCGCCCCAAAATGGGCAACTTAAGTCTTTAAAACATTTAACAAAATAAATGAACAGACTTCTGAAACTCTATTGTCAATCTATGAAGCCTCTAACTGACAAAGATGGAATTCGGGACAAGACCCTCCACATCCTGACAAAACTGAAAAGTAAATGATATCCTCCAGAAGCAAGGAGGCTCACCATAGCTAACTCGAACTCCATATGGTATCAACGAAGCTCATGTTGATGATCCTGAATACCTGAATCTGCATCATGAAAGGATGCAGACCAAGTGGTTCAGTACGTGGAATGTACGACCATGTAAGGGGAATTCTAAAACATAAATATAAGCCTGAACTTGATAAAAAAAACATACTTACCTCTTTTAAAACTTACTCAAGGATACTCAAAACTACTCAACTCAGAAGTATTCAAGAATAAGCTACTCAACTCAGAGATTAGATACTCAACTCAAAGATATGATACTCGACTCTGAGTACTCAACTCTGGATACTCAACTCAATATAAAGCAACAATACACATGCAATATATGGAAAGCTTTTAAAACAATAGAAATCAACTCAGTGTATTGAAGAATACAATAACAACTCAATTTATATATAATAAAATATAATATAACTCTGTGGGAGTTTCTCTAACTGATAAACACCACTACAAGCCTAACTGATGATACAGCGTATTGCCCACGCTGCCAGAACTTTCCTATGTTTTGCCTTCATATAGAACGACTTAACTAAGTGGATCTACTAGTCTATGCTAAAAAGCACTAAGAAATCATCTAAAAAGTATGATCATTTCTGGCCATAATGGCTACATGGTTAATGCAGACGTGAGTTATCTGAACTCAAACTCGTCCCCATATCGGTGCTCAATACTACTCCCAATATACTCAGTTCATATGTTTAAAAATATAACTTTTTCTTTGATTTGAGATAATTACTCTAAATCTTTCTCTTAAAAGTGATGGTACTCAAACTACTCAAAAATCTTTTGGAAATCTCTGTTTGCTCTCATCTTAAAGGTGAAAACATTTACTCTTGGGAATAATTAGTTTCCATATATCATTTTAAAGAAAATGAACTTTACTCTTACTTTTTACTCAACTCAAAGCTTAAGCCTTCAAACAAAGTTAAAACGTTTGTAAGAGACTTCTTAAAATATGGTTCATGCTGAATTATAGACGTGAACGACTCAATTCAAGGTTTTTTATAACCAAAGATAGAACTCAATACTTGGAACTCAAGGACTCAAAGGTATTTCTCATCTCAAGATTGTTCGACTTATAGAGTTCATGCGGAATTATGGGCATGAACAAATCAACTCATGGACTTCATGGGTAATAGGTAATAGTCGCATGATTAGGATTATAATCTTGGAAGGGTTAGGAACTCGATACTCAACACTTAGAACTTGAATATACTACCCCTCTCAAAGATACTCAACTGATGGAGTTCATGCGGAAGTTATGGGCATGAACGACTCGACTCAAGGGTTAAAATATCAATAAGGAACTCATGTATACGACTCTTCTCATTCTCGTACTTACTTCCTCAAAACTCAGCTTAAATCGACAGTTGATCTCGAAGGATTCACAATTGAACTCAAAGACTTTCTTAAACTCTACTCTTAACTCTTTCTTGAATTTGAATTATGAATTCAAGAAGTTATGATTCATCATATGAAGGATCTCAATAACAATATAGCAATTAGATAATTAGGAATAGAACTTTTAAAAGAAACATGAACTCAAGAACTCAAAATCAACTTATCTCAAGAATACTCAAATCTAGGGAAAGTATCTTATAGTACTCTTTTACTGATCTGAAAGTAGATGTAGGGCATAAGGGCGAACTAGTCCAACACTATCATACACTTACATACTTGAAAAAAACAAGGTTCTTGAAGAATCTTGAAGAAGAACTTGATTAGAAGTCTTGAAACCCTAGTTTGAAGATAAACATTCACGAAAACCTTTCTTGACATTCTTGAATTAGTTTCTTGAAATCTCTTTGGCCAAGATTTATTATTTTCATCAGTGATTCATAATTGTATGGAGGAACTTGAGTTATAAAGAATAGAATTCTTGGAGAAAAGACTTACCTTGAAAAAGATTGAAAGAATCTTGAATGAAGTCTTCTACTTTGATTTTTCCTTAGGGTTTTGCCATAGGGTTTGAGAGACAAGAGAATGATGGATTAAAAGATCAAAATCTGATTCTTTTGAGCCTTTTATTAGCAAGAATTCGTTTAGGATTTTCTTGGAGGTAAAAAAAAAAACAACCCTTTTTTATGTTTTCCAGTCAGCTAAATTCGTAACAGCACTATATAGGTTACCAAAATAGTCATAACTTTTTACTAAGAAATTGGATTGACGCGAAATTGGTGGCGTTGGAAAGTAGATTCAAATACCTTTAATTTAATAGGTTATGGATCATGTAACTCTTTATATTCTAAGAGATATGGTCATTTGAAGTTGACCCAAGTAGAATCTTACATCCAAACTTAATCGATAAGGAAACTTAGAACACTTATCAAGAACTTAAATCCTTAAATTTCAAGAACGAAATTACGCTGAATAAATCATGATTGGTGTGTGGGTGAATGAACCCAACACTATGAAAGCTTACATACCTCTTAGGGATTAAACCCATGGCGAAAATCCGCAAGAACACGCAAGAATCTCGATGAACGCTTGATCCTCTTCTCTTTTCTCCTCCTTTTTCTTCTTTTCTCTTCTTGAACTCTCAACTAAAACCCTGGGAGTATTTTAGGATTATAAAACTGAACCTAATAGGTTTAGACCCTTAAAACCTTACTAAAAACGAATTAAATCTGATTGGGTGCGGAAAGGACCAAAATACCCCTCACTATTTTCGGGTAACTTTCCTTAACTGGACAGCTTAACTTCAAAAGGGCATATCTCACTCATCCGAACTCAAAACTTAGCAAACTCAGTAGCGTTGGAAAGATAATTCAAAGTACTTTCATTTTTCATTTTATGGCACACCTCAGTCATCCTGTACTAAGATTTATTGTCGTTTGAAGTTGACCCAAAACTCATAACTTAAGCATAACTTGCAAAATTTTAGATTTTGCTATTTCCAATTTAATTATTTTTAGAACTGAAGGTGCTACATCTAGTGACCTAACCTTAATATTTAAGAAATTTTAAATTCCTTGGTAAAATCCTACTCACAATGAAGGATGATTCGAGTCTCAGTTCAAAACTTTTCTAGGGTGTTACACTCTTGATCTCTGACTCTTCCCCTCCTGGATGGCTGAGGTTCCAAGATCGAGAAGAAAGATTTGAATCTCATAGATTGATATTGGTTTGGATTCATTAGTAGCAATCTGATGACATCCTCGAATGAGTCCATCTTCCACCTTGACAAGGCGATTTTGGTAGGCACCATGATCGATCGAGAGAACATACATGTTGGTGTCATTATTGCTAATGATATGCTTATAAGGACGGGACAGGAGCAGACATCACTCCCATTTCCAGTTCTGATCACGTAGTCATATGAGAGGGCAGAACTCAATTTTTGGGGTGCTAAAAATGTGAGAGTCACACCATCCTCATCCAGTGATATTCGAAGTATAGAGGCATAGTGTTTGAGAAATGATGCAACTCGGAGGAAGCCACCACCACCAGACTCCACTCCAGTGGTCGACCCTGCTACTCTGGCACCTGACCAGCACACCTACTCCTTCTATGGAGCAGGCAGGTATTTGCACATTTTCCCCTGTTGCTGGCTCTTTTATTTTTGCACCTATACAGCCTTCTGTTGCTTCCACTACTGTTGTGAGACCTCCCCCTTCTCATGTTTCTCGTCCCCGTTTGACCTAGGCATTAGTATACTATATGGGCAGCCTTTCCCAGTCAGTAGATGTGAGAGTTTCCTGAGTTGAGAAGGACTTGCCCAACCTTATTGACCAGGCAATTCAGAAGGTTGTGGTCAAGTGTGAGGGGACTATAGAGTGCCACACTTTGAGTATGGATGATTTGACAAGAGGTTCGGGAGAAGGTTGAGGGTAATTCTAGTTCTTTAGACACCCTTAGGGCTGAGGTTGCTACTTTGAGGGTGAAGTTGGTCTAGATACAATCAATGGACATCTCCACACTTTGGGGTGAGGTTCCCCTTCCAGAAGTGCCCAAGATGCCTAGTATTGTGCCTTCCTCTACTATGCATGAGGTTGTTGTAGATGTTGAGATTGTTGTTGATGATGAAAGTGAGAGGGTCGAGAAGGAGTTGGCCAAGGTGACTGATGAGGAAGAGTCGGGAGCTGAAGAGCAAGGGATTGTTGAGACACTGACAGAGCTGCATGAGACCGAGGAGGTCATTCTTCAGGCTGCACTAAAGAGATCTCTTGGACAGACTTCAAATGTTGGGTCTAGTGGAGTCACCCAGACTCTACCATACCTTATGTTGCTAAGACGGGCAATGATGCCCATGTTGTGTCTCACATGCCACCTCTAGTGATCCTATTGTCGGGTATCGATGCCCCTCTTGAGGCTTCACCTCCCAAGACTCCAGATGAGAGTACACCACAAATATAGCCTGTCAGGGACTCTTTGTCTCAGCCTCCCAGTATTTTTACTTATTTTGCATTGAGGACACTGCATTCTATTTTTGGTGGGGTGAGGGCCTTTGTGCCAATATTCCCATTTTGCTTGTATTTTGTTATTTCTTGTTTTGAGCAATTGTAGTTTGATGTTTATTTATATTAGAATGATCTTTTGGGTAAATTTGTATGTCTTTATTTCTATCTCGTTCTTCCTTGATATTGCAACCCCCCATGAGTTCAAATCATGAAATTATTGAAGTTTTCATTGATAACAATTTGAGAATCAATTTTGTTCAGTATCGATGTGTTTAACAGTACTCATGATGAGCATGATGTGTCGTAGTGGTGTTGCGAGAACGAAATCGATGTGGTTACACCTTGAGAGATCTCTTTGAATCTTTTGTTGACTAGTTGTGTTTTGATGTGAGCCTTGCAATGAACATCACACGTATGATTTTGATCTTTTCAAGATGTGCTAAATGAGTGTATATTGAAGTGCCATGTGTGGTGAGGTTTTACTTGAAAGAATGCATGTTCAGTCCTAAAATTTGCCTTGTTAGTCCAATTGGGTGAATCTTGGTGAATGTAAGACATAATCTTGGGCAAAATTCAATGAGGGAACCAAAGTGTCCACAAAGCCTTTTGTGACTACCTTGTGACCAATTGAGCCTAACTTATTTGTTGACACCCAAAAAAAGCTTCTTAAGCCAAATTATCCGTACTTTCTCACCAAAAATCCTTTTGAAACATTGTGATGTTTGAATAGCAAACTTCGGCTTTTAGCCTAAGTTGGGGGTGTTGAAAGGAAGGATGAAAGAAAGTCAAGTGAAGGCAAAAAGGAAGAAATGAGAATCAAATCTAAAAGTTTTGCAAAAAGAAGGAACTCATCCTTATTAAAAAAATGAAATGAAGCAAAAGGTTTTGATGGAAACATCTTGAAAAAGATGAAAATGAAAAAGAGAAGTGAATGAAATAAAAAGGGATTCCAAATAAATTGAGTGGAAAGTCAAGATTTGAGTTCTCAAATGAAAAAAAAAAGAAAAAAAAAACTTGAGAAAAGGTGATGATGATTACAACACTGCTTTGAAAACGTATAAGTCACTGATCCAAATTGATCATACCTTAACCATCAGCCCCATTACAAGCCTAAAAGACCCTTAAGATCTTGCATTTAACTAGGTTATGTGATGATTGAAAAATATGGACAACCCTATGGACAAAGCCTGCATGTGTTTCTCTTTGAGAGAGTGAGAGTTGCATTAATTCCTATTACCTTTGCTGATTTGCTTTGTGAGAGTATGAAATTGTTCTTGATGTGAGAGCACTTGAATGCATTTGTTGAAGCATGTTCTTGCATTAGACAAGAAGCTAAAGTGAGATTGAGCTTGTGTTGAGACTAGCTAGTCATTATTTGAAGTTATTTTTATCATGCTTTAGGGTAAAATGTTATTGAGAGTAATCTTGATATGGCTCTTGCATGCTAGCTCTCATTGAGTACTGTTGTAGACACCCTTATTGAGTTTATTGTGTTGTTGATTTACTTGAGGACAAGCAAAAGTTTAAGTTGGGGGTGTCGATAAGTGGTAGATTTGCACTCATTTAAGGTCTATTTAGCTTAATAATTAGTGTCTTCAATGCTTAAATTTGTCATTTTCTAATCAAATGTTGATGATTTGCAGCTATGAAGTCAATTAGATAAGGCAAGGATTGATATGTGAAAGAATGAATAAAAATATAAAAAGAAGTGCAAAGTGAACATTGTTGATCGCCTAACATGAAGGGCGGATCGCCAACTGAGTATGATCTCGCCCAAATTGATAGTGCATAGCACTTGTGTCTACCAAAGAAGGTCAGCAAACTCCAGTAGAAAAAGCGATACACCAAGTTAGAACAACGGTCTTGATGCACATTGTCCAAAGTGACAGTGTGCAAGGAAAAGATTTAATGCTCGAACGACGGACCGAGGTGGTATTCGGTGATTCACCGAACGTGAAAGGTTGACTCAATCGAGTTTGCCAACTGAGGTTCAAACACCTGAAGCCTAGAAAATCACAAGGCGAGCTGAGGAGCAAAGGGCGAGTCACCAATCAGGCTTGGCAAACCCGACTAACGTCGCAGAGTTGGTTACGAAGTTGATTTTGGGCCAAATTTTGGAAAAGTATAAATAGCCCAAAGGTTACAATTTTTAAGAGAGTTTTGAGGGTAGAGTTTGAGGAGTATCAAGAGTACATATACTGAACGAGGAGAGTTGAATAGTGAGTAGAACATTTTACCTTTGAGAAGAACATTTTTCTAGTTCTTGGGGTTTTACAATTTGAAGCTTGAATTTGATAAATTGAAGTTGAATCCCAAGTGGGTTTACTCTTAATTGCTTGAATTTAATGTTACCCATGGCTACTTTAATGAAAGGTATATTTTCTTTACTTTTTGTGATGGATGGCTATACCTCAAGATCTAGGGGTGCTCAAATGGGGTTGGGTGTTAACTTAATGTAATGGGTATTGTGTTATGCTCTGTTTTGTTGTTATTCATGCATGAATTTGGTCTAATTACTATAGGGTTAACTTATGGGTTAAGGTTGCATACTTAATTCCTACTTTCGATCTCCGTTTGATGTTCGAAAGAGATTAATTAGAGTGGGTAATTAGTTCGATACTAGCAATTTAGGTTTGATGTCTATGGCTTGAAAGAGAGGTTATGAGTCGGATCTATTTTCCCTATTCTTGAAAGAGAGAATAGAGTAAGGTATTTGGTTGTTTAGAAATGGCATGTAGATGAGACCCAAAGGAGATTTTATGCATAGATGTTTTGAGATCGAAAGATGATTAGCGTCAATAAAGATGCTTAGCTTATTCATGATTGTTCATCACTATAGAACTGTACAATCACCCCTATGTGACACTGATTTCCGATCCCCGCATGCCTAGATTGCTTGTTAACTCTTGATTTCGTTTGAATTTTAGTTTAATTGCGATAATTGGTAATCAAAGCTTTAAAACCTAATATCCAATTTCCTGCACTATCACGAGTGACACCTCCGATTCTATATGTTTGTGTGTCAGGGTTAAAGGCACCATCAATGTTAAGTGTCACGACCCAAATTGAGTCATGAGTGGCACCCACACTTAACCTCCTAAGTGGGCAGACCAAGGAATCTAAACCCCAACATATACCAATAATTCAACTACGAATAACAACAATAACGCAGAAGCTCCAAAACTTATTAAAGTAACCAATCAAATAAATCTCTAAAGTCTATTACATATTATCCCCAAAATCTGAAAGTAATCACATCAAGGACATCTAATCTCTAAATACTAAGTCTAAGAGTATCAAAGACACCGAAATAAATGAAATAAAGTAATTTGTGTCCGAAAACTATGGACATCAGGTCATGACCGAGAGAATCCAACACAAGCTCGAAT